>BDSI01000540.1:0-23725 GCA_003117195.1 Eudorina sp. 2006-703-Eu-15
TACAAAGAAGCGTGGTTGGCTTGCATCTAATGGAAGGAAAAGACATTGTGGAATCTTATGGATACTTTATCATACAGAACTCTGCATTAAGATGGTTGATTTGTGTCTAAACGAGGGTGGGCATGCGGTCACATGGTGACGAAGTTCATGCGAGAGTTTCCCTATGTTGATTGCTAGCTTTCAGTTTGATACATAATACAAACGTGTTCAGTTTCCGGCGGTATAGGACCTCCGCTGGGTCAACTCTATGCACTGTCGCTAGTTAATGTGCCGTAATGAAGCTGCAGCCCAGACAGGCCGATATGGGGCAATATCATCAGGAATCATAACAGTATCGAAATGTGTTGGAGACGAATCAAGGGACCCTCGTTTTGAAAGTATGCCCCCGGGAGGTTGAGGTCACTGCGAGGAGACACGCACACACCACTTGGCTAGGCTCCCGCAGTACAGCTCATCTGTCATAAGTCATTCATAAACGAGTTGTTCTATTTGTTTCCATGCGCATGTATGGCGATCCACGGGGGGCGGGCCCACTGTCCATAACAACTCGCCTCCCCCATTCTGTGCGCCACGGTTCGCGACAACTTGGCCCCTACACTCGCCCACACAAACACGCACACACCAATCGGCCAGGCTTCCGCAGTACAGCTCAGCAGCAGCAGCCACGCCATGTCCAGCACATAGGCGTGGGCAGCTATTAGGCGTCATTTCTATACGAGTTGTTCCATTTGTTTGTATGCACACGTATGGCGATCCACGGGGGCGGGCCCACTGTCCATAACAACTCGCCTCCCCCATTCTGTGCGCCCACGGTTCGCAACAACTTGGCCCCTGCACTCGCCCACACAAACACGCACACACCAATCGGCCAGGCTTCCGCAGTACAGCTCAGCAGCAGCAGCCACGCCATGTCCAGCACATAGGCGTGGGCAGCTATTAGGCGTCATTTCTGTACGAGTTGTTCCATTGTTTGTATGCGCACGTATGGCGATTCACAGGGGCGGGCCCAACTCGCCTCCCCGATTCTGTGCGCCCATGCATATCAACTGCAGGCTAGGCCAGTTAGTTCCCTGTGCTCACCTCCCTGGTCCCGCCGGATGGGTCGGGTTTGGTGCAGTGAGGACAGGTCGTCAGGTGAGTGCCAGGCTCGCCAGTATCATTGTAGATGTGCCCCGGCACTCCTTGCTGTCGCAGACATGAAGCTGGTAGGTGGTCCACGACTTAGCGTCTGATAATTGCTTTAGGGCGTACAGTGTAGGGACTGAAAAATTATAGTGCCCCACCGGGCACTGAGTTGGCAAGGAGCGAGAGCCAAAGCTCCAGTTCCTCCCGCCTATCCCGCCCAGGAGATGTGCGCTCCATCAATTGCAGCAGAGCATATAATTGCTGTCGAAGAGTAACTGGGTGGCTGTAGTAGAGGGCACCGTTCATGTGAATTGTGTACAACGGGTCGTCAAGATGCTGCTCGTACCATTCAATGGTCCCTGGCTTAATATACAGCTTCCCGCAGCCACACACCGTAGAGGCGGGATAGGCCACAGGCCGGGACGGGTGCAGTCGATCGAGGAAGCACACACACGCGTGTGTACGACCGACCGCTGGTAGGTCGTACAAGTTGTCGTGTAGCCGATGATGACCTACTGGCTACAGCACTTACCATCCTCACCCGGCTGGGGTTCCTCTGTCACGTGCAGGTCGCCGCCCAGCTGAGCTTCTTCTTCTGCGCCTGCTGGGGATGGAAGGACAGCACGCATTCACTGTAGAGGCGGGATAGGACACAGGCCGGGACGGGTGCAGTCGATCGAGGAAGCACACACACGCGTTTGTACGACCGACCGCTGGTAGGTCGTACAAGTTGTCGTGTAGCCGATGATGACCTACTGGCTACGGCACTTACCATCCTCAGCCGGCTGGGGTTCCTCTGTCACGTGCAGGTCGCCATCCAGCTGAGCTTCTTCTTCTGCGCCTGCTGGGGACGGAAGGGCAGCACGCATTCACTGTAGAGGCGGGATAGGACACAGGCCGGGACGGGTGCAGTCGATCGAGGAAGCACACACACGCGTGTGTACGACCGACCGCTGGTAGGTCGTACAAGTTGTCGTGTAGCCGATGATGACCTACTGGCTACGGCACTTACCATCCTCAGCCGGCTGGGGTTCCTCTGTCACGTGCAGGTCGCCATCCAGCTGAGCTTCTTCTTCTGCGCCTGCTGGGGACGGAAGGGCAGCACGCATTCACTGTAGAGGCGGGATAGGACACAGGCCGGGACGGGTGCAGTCGATCGAGGAAGCACACACACGCGTGTGTACGACCGACCGCTGGTAGGTCGTACAAGTTGTCGTGTAGCCGATGATGACCTACTGGCTACAGCACTTACAATCCTCAGCCGGCTGGGGTTCCTCTGTCACGTGCAGGTCGCCGCCAGCTGAGCTTCTTCTTCTGCGCCTGCTGGGGATGGAAGGGCAGCACGCATTCACTGTAGAGGCGGGATAGGCCACAGGCCGGGACGGGTGCAGTCGATCGAGGAAGCACACACACGCGTGTGTACGACCGACCGCTGGTAGGTCGTACAAGTTGTCGTGTAGCCGATGATGACCTACTGGCTACGGCACTTACCATCCTCAGCCGGCTGGGGTTCCTCTGTCACGTGCAGGTCGCCATCCAGCTGAGCTTCTTCTTCTGCGCCTGCTGGGGACGGAAGGGCAGCACGCATTCACTGTAGAGGCGGGATAGGACACAGGCCGGGACGGGTGCAGTCGATCGAGGAAGCACACACACGCGTTTGTACGACCGACCGCTGGTAGGTCGTACAAGTTGTCGTGTAGCCGATGATGACCTACTGGCTACAGCACTTACCATCCTCACCCGGCTGGGTTCCTCTGTCACGTGCAGGTCGCCGCCCAGCTGAGCTTCTTCTTCTGCGCCTGCTGGGATGGAAGGGCAGCACGCATTCACTGTAGAGGCGGGATAGGACACAGGCCGGGACGGGTGCAGTCGATCGAGGAAGCACACACACGCGTGTGTACGACCGACCGCTGGTAGGTCGTACAAGTTGTCGTGTAGCCGATGATGACCTACTGGCTACGGCACTTACCATCCTCAGCCGGCTGGGGTTCCTCTGTCACGTGCAGGTCGCCATCCAGCTGAGCTTCTTCTTCTGCGCCTGCTGGGGACGGAAGGGCAGCACGCATTCACTGTAGAGGCGGGATAGGACACAGGCCGGGACGGGTGCAGTCGATCGAGGAAGCACACACACGCGTGTGTACGACCGACCGCTGGTAGGTCGTACAAGTTGTCGTGTAGCCGATGATGACCTACTGGCTACGGCACTTACCATCCTCAGCCGGCTGGGGTTCCTCTGTCACGTGCAGGTCGCCGCCCAGCTGAGCTTCTTCTTCTGCGCCTGCTGGGGATGGAAGGTTCACTGTAGAGGCGGGATAGGACATGGGCCCGACAGGACCTACCATCAATGATATCTGGCGCGAACGAGGGGCAGCCTGCGGCGTCACCGCCGGCGTCAGGCGCGATGCTCGAGGCAGTGGCCGCCTCGCCAGCAGCCGAGGTGAGGATGGGCCGCCGTGCGGGACCTGCTGTACTTGTGCGGGCGTGCGGTGCTGCGCCGCGTATGGACAGGCAGGTGCTTTCGTGAATGCAAAGGAAGTGTGCACACGCTTTCTCTTCATTCCCCTGCAGGCTGGCGCGGACGAGGGGCAGCCTGCGGCGTCACCGCCGGCGTCAGGCGCGATGCTCGAGGCAGTGGCCGCCTCGCCAGCAGCCGAGGTGAGGATGGGCCGCCGTGCGGGACCTGCTGTACTTGTGCGGGCGTGCGGTGCTGCGCCGCGTATGGACAGGCAGGTGCTTTCGTGAATGCAAAGGAAGTGTGCACACGCTTATTCGTCATTCCCCTGCAGGCTGGCGCGGACGAGGGGCAGCCTGCGGCGTCACCGCCGGCGTCAGGCGCGACGCTCGAGGCCGTGGCCGCCTCGCCAGCAGCCGAGGTGAGGATGGGCCGCCGTGCGGGACCTGCTGTACTTGTGCGGGCGTGCGGTGCTGCGCCGTGTAGGGACAGGCAGGTGCTTTCGTGAATGCAAAGGAAGTGTGCACACGCTTTCTCTTCATTCCCCTGCAGGCTGGCGCGGACGAGGGGCAGCCTGCGGCGTCACCGCCGGCGTCAGGCGCGATGCTCGAGGCAGTGGCCGCCTCGCCAGCAGCCGAGGTGAGGATGGGCCGCCGTGCGGGACCTGCTGTACTTGTGCGGGCGTGCGGTGCTGCGCCGCGTATGGACAGGCAGGTGCTTTCGTGAATGCAAAGGAAGTGTGCACACGCTTTCTCTTCATTCCCCTGCAGGCTGGCGCGGACGAGGGGCAGCCTGCGGCGTCACCGCCGGCGTCAGGCGCGATGCTCGAGGCAGTGGCCGCCTCGCCAGCAGCCGAGGTGAGGATGGGCCGCCGTGCGGGACCTGCTGTACTTGTGCGGGCGTGCGGTGCTGCGCCGCGTATGGACAGGCAGGTGCTTTCGTGAATGCAAAGGTAGTGTGCACACGCTTATTCGTCATTCCCCTGCAGGCTGGCGCGGACGAGGGGCAGACTGCGGCGTCACCGCCGGCATCAGGCGCGATGCTCGAGGCCGTGACCGCCTCGCCAGCAGCCGAGGTGAGGATGGGCCGCCGTGCGGGACCTGCTGTACTTGTGCGGGCGTGCCGTGCTGCGCCGCGTATGGACAGGCAGGTGCTTTCGTGAATGCAAAGGAAGTGTGCACACGCTTTCTCTTCATTCCCCTGCAGGCTGGCGCGGACGAGGGGCAGCCTGCGGCGTCACTGCCGGCGTCAGGCGCGATGCTCGAGGCAGTGGCCGCCTCGCCAGCAGCCGAGGTGAGGATGGGCCGCCGTGCGGGACCTGCTGTACTTGTGCGGGCGTGCGGTGCTGCGCCGCGTAGGGACAGGCAGGTGCTTTCGTGAATGCAAAGGAAGTGTGCACACGCTTTCTCTTCATTCCCCTGCAGGCTGGCGCGGACGAGGGGCAGCCTGCGGCGTCACCGCCGGCGTCAGGCGCGATGCTCGAGGCAGTGGCCGCCTCGCCAGCAGCCGAGGTGAGGATGGGCCGCCGTGCGGGACCTGCTGTACTTGTGCGGGCGTGCCGTGCTGCGCCGCGTATGGACAGGCAGGTGCTTTCGTGAATGCAAACGAAGTGTGCACACGCTTACTCTTCATTCCCCTGCAGGCTGGCGCGGACGAGGGGCAGCCTGCGGCGTCACCGCCGGCGTCAGGCGCGACGCTCGAGGCCGTGGCCGCCTCGCCAGCAGCCGAGGTGAGGATGGGCCGCCGTGCGGGACCTGCTGTACTTGTGCGGGCGTGCGGTGCTGCGCCGTGTAGGGACAGGCAGGTGCTTTCGTGAATGCAAAGGAAGTGTGCACACGCTTTCTCTTCATTCCCCTGCAGGCTGGCGCGGATGAGGGGCAGCCTGCAGCGTCACCGCCGGCGTCATGCGCGATGCTCGAGGCAGTGGCCGCCTCGCCAGCAGCCGAGGTGAGGATGGGCCGCCGTGCGGGACCTGGATGAGCCATGGAAGGACGGCTTAATGTCTGCATTGAAGGCACTCAAACAGATGCAGGGTGAGCTAACATTATCAGCTGGTGCTAGTTTCCTTGCCTGTACCAATATTTACAAGGTGCACGCGTTCTGTGCAGATATCGCACAGCCTGTGGTCGAGGAACTTCAGCAGATGGATGAGGACTGCCAGGCTGGCGCGTGTCCGTGCAAGGACGGCCCGTTTACACCGTTCCGAGACGTCGTGCCCAAGGCGGCGGGCACTGAGACTCTGCTCGGAGAGCACAGCCTTCAGCCCTACTGCCAAATCAAAAACCCGATTGAGTAGGCTGACCAGGGGGTGTGGGGAAAGGTGCGGCAAATGTGTGCATTGCATGGGGGCATCGGACCGACGGCAGCCATGCACTTAACAGCGAACATTGATAGGGTGCGTGATAGTGTGTCACCAGGGTGAGGGCAACCCGGCATGTTTATGTCAAATGTGAATGTTGGCTTTAACACTTTATGGATACGGCGGACTCCGCAGGTTGGGTGCATTGCGCAGGCTTGGTTTCGGGCAACATTTTAACATGTGCAAGACTTCTGTTGTTGCGAACGCTCTCAACGGGACTTGGATGAATAAGTATGACCATGCGTGGGTAAAATTGTGATACAGCACAGACATTGAAGGCAAGGAGGCAACCTTGAAATGTGGGACACTGGGATCCGGATCCAGAATTCGACTGATGTCTTTCAGCAAGTAAGCTTTGTCTGGAGTCAGCGTAATATGACTGTCGAGTTAAATATTTTGCATTTGTTTACCTAATACATCAACCAACGCACCAACTTTCTGTTAGACTCTCCATACCATGGAGACCCAGGCCCACATTGGGCAGCAGCCTGACGGAGCAGCACCTCTTCAGATAAAAACTATTGTATCTGTTCATGTCAGTCTTGTACCGGTCGGTAATCTCTCTAGTGTTGGTCAGAAGCGCTCCTGGTCGGTCTGTTCCACAGACAACATTACTGAAACACCACTGGTCGAGCGACTTGAGTATCTGCCGAACACATTTTCGGCAAGCAAGGTCGACATATACGACTTCCGTGAGCACCAAAAGCCGACGTCCAACGGTGAGCAAGTCAAGTCATAGATTGACCGTCGCACTTTCCCATGGGCACCCAGGCATGTGCACTAATGCTTCGACATTATTATTCCATTTCACAATGTTATAATAAATCCCTAATTTAGTTTTCCAGACGATTAATAACCAGCGACCTCTGCATCCAAATGTCCCTCAGAGGATTGGAACGAGACGAGCTCCGGTTCTCCACGGAACCTGCAGGCATACATCGAGCAAGTTCTGAAACAAGAAGTGATGACGACGACATGGAAAATGTGCAGGTCATCAAGAGCAGGAGCCGGTCGGCTGGGGCGAAGCTCAAGCCCGAGCTTTTGCGGATTCACCTCATCTCTCATAAAACAGAAGCTGGCTTCAAGGTCGAGGAAGACATTAAGGCCTTTGAGCAGGCCAACGCCGGATTCAGGAGTGTGGTCAACGAGCACAAGCGCAATGGTTGAGTATTCAGCACGTCTCATTAGCTGAGCGTTTGAGGTTGTTCTAACATGCTCTACTACGATCCATTTTGCAGCTGGGGACCTCCTTTACCCACGCGACGCGAGAACGGGCGAACCGGTGCTGGTCGGGACTGGTGGTGATGGTGTACCACCGGCCATCACAGAGGTTTCTACATGTGCCCTGGCAGGTAGGCTTGCATACAACACTGGCATTATCAGTACAGCAACATGCCAATCGGTGGAGTGCATCTGTTGTTGTCCTGTTCACATTTCACTATCTTCCTTTGTCCAGGCATGTGGGCGATGACCTTGTCTGAGGCATGTCCACTCAACTCGAGGGGCTTGCCGATGCAACCGTTCGAATACGGCCTGTTCGGGAACTACAACGAAGGCTACTCTGCCAACAAGCCGGCGATCGATGCATACCGCCAGAGGGTGGTCGAAGAGGCAAAGAAGGCGGGCAAAAAGGTCAAGCAGCCTGTTGGGATGTTCACATTCCCCGGGACTCCCAAGGCCTTGTACAGCCAGGCCCAAAGGTGCGTCCACGTTGCCCAAGCAGGACTCTAGAGCCGTCTTGAGTCACACATACCTTCATTAACTTCAACTGCTCGCAGCTACCCCTCGGAAGCCAAGGTCAACGCGAAGAAATGCTACAACAAGAAGCTGACTAAGGACGACCTGAAGCAGTACACGGACAAGTTCAAGGAGCGCCGCCAGAACTGGGAAGAGAACTGCCGGCCCAGCTACGTGGCGATCGCGGATCAGTTGGAGGAGGTTGGCAAATGCTCGCGGTTCGCCCGGGTAAGCTTGGCTGCAGCTACCGGCACCTGGAGTAAATGGTGACATCACAATTTTATAAGTGCAGGCCGTGATCAAGGGCTCCTCAGTGCCGGAGCCACTCAAGACGTACCTGTACATTGGCTACTGCGACACCTGGCGGGAGGGCCTACGAGTGGGTTGTGTCCAACACCAAGTGTAAGTGGTACATAAGTTCGTCGTATCCAAACTTGCATTTTGGCAGTGCTCCTGAGTGAATACTTTTACTCGCAGACACGCTCAGCCGTGCAGCGCTAGACTTCCACGGGATCAGCATGAAGTTGCTGCAGCAGAGAAAGACAGCGCCGCTCAACCCTGCAGCACCGCCCGCGGCTGCCAACACTGTGGCGGCTCAGGTCGCATCCATGACGGAGCACCCCAAAACGGTGAGTATTGCTCCAGTGTCGCGTGGTCATTTTCAATGATTTCATCTTTATCACATATGTCTTACTCTTGCACATGCAGACACCGGCAGCAGTTGGCTTCGACCGGCCGCCGGCAGTGGGCCACAAGCGGTCTCACGAGGAGGAGCTTGACGTTTTGGAGACCGGCATGGACGGCATCACCGGCAGCCAACTCAGGGGCACCACGGCGGCGGGCCGGGGGCCCATGGTGGCGGGCCGGGGGCCCACGGCGGCGGGCCAGGGGCCCACGACGGCGGGCCAGGGCACCACTGCAGTGGGCCGGGGGCCCATGGTGACGGGCCAGACGGCGGCATATGCAGCCGCAGTTGCTCAGGGTGGCGGTGCGTATGGGCTCGGTGATGAGTACGAGGCGATGCATGAAGCTGCATTGGAGCAGGTGATGGCACAAGTGGGCAAGGGGGCACCTAGCGGCAGGGGCCAGGGGCCGGCCAGAAAGCCCTCTGGCAAGAACCCCAAGGCAGGCAAGTTGGTCAGGTAGATGCCCCAGTACGACCCCGCATCAATCTTAGTGGGAAGGTGTACGACCTGCATCCATCGTATGGGGAAGGCAGTGGTCCGATTGAGTGGACTGGGCAGGACCTGCATCTATGTTAGTGGGCAGGCGGTAGTCAGGTTGAGTGGACTTGGCACGAGCGACCTGCTACAGTGAGAAAGGGCAGGCGTTAGTCAAGTAGGGCGGGCTGGGTGTGACCTATATCTATGTTATTGGAAAGGCGGTAGTCAAGTGGAGTGCATGGACCTGCTGTATCCGTTGAAAAGGGCAGGCGGGTGGACTGGGTGCTTATGGGGGGTGGACTGGGTATGTATCAGTTCGTGTAATATGACCGGTACGAGTCATACCAGGACCACAGACAGTCATGATGACCGGTACGAGTCATACCAGGACCACCGACAGTCATGATGGGCGGGACGGGTATGACCAGCCACAGTCATGATGGGCGGGACGGGTATGACCAGCCACAGTCATGATGGGCGGGATGGGTATGACCAGCCACAGTCATGATGGGCGGGATGGGTATGACCAGCCACAGTCATGATGGGCGGGACGGGTATGACCAGCCACAGTCATGATGGGCGGGACGGGTATGACCAGCCACAGTCATGATGGGCGGGACGGGTATGACCAGCCACAGTCATAACGAACGCCAAGAGCTTGCATGCCATGACTGAGCACGCAGTATGACTGGTCATATCGGGGTTTGGATGAATGGAAACAGGCGGTATGACTGCGGTATGACTGCACAGTACGACTGGCATGAGTCATTTTGTGCCCTTCCAGTCATTCTGTGGTCCGGTGAGTCATCCAGTTCTAGTCATGAAATGCATGCCCAGTATGACGGGCCCCAGTCATACCGGGTGCCTGTCCCAAGGCACGGTATGACCCATGGTATGACTGGGTGTATGACTGGGCCTGTATGACTGAGGCGCATTATGACTGGGAATATGACCAACACTGCATGACCAGGAGGGGTTTATGACTGGGAGTATGACTGGGAGTATGACTGGGAATATGACTGAAAACACGCTGTATGACTGAGCCTTTCCCCGAGTGACAGCAGTTGATGACTTGTGGAAGGTCTTGGGTTCGATCAGCATGTTTTTCATATCTATCTGTTGTACGTATGGGCCATCATCTATATGACAGGTAGGTCATGGTGTGCGTCTGTGATATGCAGCATGATATGCCGTACGTTCCGCATGCAGAACGTACTGCAGAAAGACGTGTGTGTATGGACGCGTGAGGCTATCCGCCGTACGTTCAGCATGCAGAACGTACTGCAGGCGTGTATATGTATGTATGATGGACAGGGCAGGGGTTTAGGGGCGCCCCAGCCATGTATGTGCCTGCTGCCTGGCCGGGGGATTTTTTTGCGTGAACTATACGGCAATAATAATTGTGGCCCTTGCATGGCATCGCTCTGTTCCTTGGGGCTGCGTGCGTGTGAGGAACGGTGGTTGTTGTGTCTCGTGATGCATGGTTGTAGTCCTAGGTCCTAGGTTCGAGCACCACGGGCGCATTGTTCCCTCTATTACATACCTCATCACGCACTCGCCTCATCAGTGTAAACTTTTGGCCACAACATACACTGCAGTGGCTTGTGTACTACTTGCACATACATGCACGCGCGAAACCTTTGGCCACAACATACACTGCAGTGGCTTGCGTACTACTTGCACATGCACACGCGCGCGCAGAACGTACGAAAGGTATATACATATTTTGCTCTCTGCTCTATCTTTGCGTGGATGGGTGGAGAGGGTTTAGGGTTCTGCACTCCCTTCTGGTCCTCAGCGCGCCCTGCTGTTATTACTTGATCTGATGGGTTCGAAACGTGGGTTTATGGGACGTGATCGAAACCCTAGACGATTTTCTTCATGTGATGCTATATATATATATATATATATATATATATATATACCTGCTGCTCTTGCATGCTGCGTTTGTTCCATGCATGCTGTGTGTCTCTGCGTGCTATGTCGGTATGTACATGCAATAATAAGGTTCGTTCATCATTCCTGGCTTGCTGTGTCTGGCTGGCCGTGACTGCTGCTTATTACTTGCTGTCTGTCTGGCTATATTCTAGCTTTTAGATAGAATGAACGAAAGGGTTTCCTGCTGTAATAATAACGAGGTCGTAATAATAATGGCGTGCGTGTGTGAGAGTATAAATGTCGTAGTAAGACGAGTGCAAAAGTGTATGTATGTATTCCCTTCCTTAAGTAGTTACACGCACAGATATATATATATATATATACTGCAGCAGCAGATCCCTGCATGATCTGCCTGCCTACTACCACTGTGCCGTACAACAGCTGGCACATATAAACACATAAATACACGTGCTCACACACAAACAATATACACCACATCAGCTAGATAGCCGCGCACCAGCAGCTGATGATATACATCATCATACAGCCTCGCTCTAATAATAAGAGACCGATACTTTATTTGGCCATCTAGCTATTCCCAAAACCTAATAACCTTCTATCCATCCATCGCTCATCAACAATCAATCCCTGCAAACAACGAAGCAGCTCTACTATAGCCAGCGCGTGTGCTCCTCTATCCATCCAACTGATGCTCCATACACGCACGTGCACACGCCATAACCGCAGCCAGCCAGCCAGCCGGCCAGCCAGCCAGCCTAATAACCTCGCTATCTAACCATCTACACCACCATCTATCAGTGGTCGTTCGTTCGTTTAGTATTAATATTATTATTATTATTATTATTATTATACTCGCTTGTTCGAGATAGAGGCACAGAGAAACTATAGCTATACGCCATCCCTGACGGAGGAGGGGCGGGCATGCACGCACGCATAAACTATCTATTGCAGCAGCAAGAACTAATGATCGACGGATAAAGGCACATACATGTTCGCGCATGTGCGTGTGTGCGCATGGCTGGAATCCTTTGGAGGACGGAGTGCGATCCCCCGATAAAATATATATCTATCTCTAGCTAGTCATGATCGATGAGTCAATGCATGAACCGTCGAAATATAAACTCTCAGGTGCGACGACCTTAACAACTAACTACTACCTTCCACAAACACACACAGAGGGGCCAGTCTGTAATGGCCCATACCGACGTACTGCTGACTACTAAGCCGAACCCGGTGCTAGGAACCGTGCCCTGAATGTCGGGTGCATGAGCTCAATCAAGTGGGTGTCGATGTAGGCCGTGTCCGGGGACACGGAGATGTGGATGCGGGGCTGGATCTCGCCCGGGATCCCCACGTCACCCGCGTGCACAACGTTGCCGTGCACGAACACGATGTCGCCGGGACTCATCTTCAGCCTGATGAGAGGGTATAGAGGCAACGAACTCGCAAACAACCCACGCGCCTTGTAGGCCGCAGCATGCGCCTCCTCACTCTCGCCCTCAACCACCAGCTTGTCCTCATCTTCGTTCTCCGTCTCCAAGCCATCGTCGCCAGCCGCAGGTGCAGCTGCAGGAGCAGCTGTAGTAGGCGCTGGTGCAGCAGCAGCAGCAGCAGCAGCAGCAGCAGCAGCAGCAGCAGCAGCAGGTACTGCAGCGCCGCTCCGAGAACCACCGGTGGTGTGCAGGGCGCCGCCCACCCGCCGTGACCTACACAGGGCGGCGATGCCGCCATCCCGTGAACCACCGGCGGCGCCGCTGCTCTGCAAACCGCCGCCGGTGGCGACGCCATCCCTTGATGATCCACCTGCGGCGGCGCCTCCACCTGCTGAACCGCCGGCGGCGCCGCTCTGCAAACCGCCGGCAGCGCCGCCAGCTGATGATGGCAATGGTGGATGTGGCGGAGATGCTGCTGCAGCTGGGTTAACAAGGTCTTTCGACCCGCCTGGGCCCTGCTGCGTCCGACCGCGCAGCAGCCTGCTCACCCTTCTGGGAAACATGGGGGCCTGCTGGGACCCACCACTCGTCTCCAGCGCTTCAGCAGAAGTGTCAGCTGCAGCGGCGCCCTGGGACCCTCCGGTACCTGCGCCTGGCTGGTCTGGCGCTGGTGGCGGTGCCGCTGTAGCAACAACTGCAGCTGGGGCGCCGTTTTGTGAGCCGCCTGTGCTGCCCTCCACTGTCGCGCCGCCCGCCACTGCCTGCCGTGCCTGGCGCCGTATAAACACCTTGAGTTGTGATGCTGCAGCCACTCCTGCTGGCTGCCCATCCCTGGCACTGCCGCCCTGCTGTGCGGGAACTACAGCAGCAGCAGCAGCAGCAGCAGCAGCTGTAGTAGGCGCTGGTGCAGCAGCAGCAGCAGCAGCAGCAGCAGCAGCAGCAGCAGCAGCAGCAGCAGCAGCAGCAGCAGCAGCAGCAGCAGCAGCAGCAGCAGCAGCAGCAGCAGCAGCAGCAGCACCACCACCACCACCACCACCACCACCTCCAGCAGCACCACCACCTCCAGCAGCATCAGCAGCAGCAACAGCAGCAGCCGCAGACGCAGCCGCAGCAGCAGCAGCAGCTGCCACAGCTGCCTTTCTGGCCTGTAGCTGCTGCTTTACATAGAAGTGGTAGGACCGAATGATATGGTGGCTGCTCGGAGCTATCCGAAGGGTCGTACCCTCCACCATGGGAGCAAAGACCACGAACGGCTTGTCCTGGCCGGGGCCGTTGTCAGTATGCAGTGCCTGTGCACCAAGAGGCTTCCCAGAGGCGCTGGTAGCGTTGCCAATTAGCAATGCCTGGTGGATTTTCATGCCTGCATAGGTCGGGCCGCCAGATGCTAAAACCTGCTGAGTGACAGTCGTAACGTGCTCTGCAACCGCACGGAGGTCGGCGGGGGCTTCCTCTCTGATCTTGACCTGAAGCCGCAGGTCGTCGCCAGTGGTCATCGCGCATGTCCCAGAGTCCCGCACGACCGTACCGTCCTTCCGCCGCCTGACCCTCTGGAAGATAGGATCGGCATACTCCTCCACTTCAGCATCGGCGGCCTCGATGGCCTGGGGAGTCAGGAGCTGCAACAGCTTCTCATCTCGGAACACAGCAAATCCGAATTGCTGGAGCATGTCCGGGACCTGGGAAAGCGGCACGATGTAGAGGCTTGATGGGAACACTTGCAGGGCCACCTGCTGCTTCTTCTTCTTCCTCCTCTGCAACTGCTGCCCCTGCGCCTGCTGTCTGGCTGTGCCCACCACCTCCGCTGCCGCCTCCGCCTCCTGCTGGGCGTGATGTGCAATCAAGTTGAAATGATGCGGGCTCAACTCACAAACCATTCTTCAACTAACGAATAACAGAGACAATTATTATTATTATTATTATTATTATTATTATTATTATTATTATTATTATTATTATTATTATTATTATTATTATTATTATTATTATTATTATTATTATTATTATTATTATTATTATTATTATTATTATTATTATTATTATTATTATTATTATTATTATTATTATTATTATTATTATTATTATTATTATTATTATTATTATTATTATTATTATTGCCCCCGCCTTTTATATACTCGCTACAATCTGGACGAGCAATCTCTGTACTGCACGCGCCCCGAAACCATGCGCCGCCGAATGGATTCCCATTCGTAGATACCTGCTTCCGATACCTGCTTCCGATACTGTCGCGATTCGTAGATTCCTTTGCGATACTCTCGCGAGCACCGCTCGCTCTCTGATCCCTGTTCGCTGCAAAATTAATATATGCTTCTGCCTAGTGCTGATGCTGATGACCTTCATGGCTATTCCGCTGATTACGCAGATTCATTGGCTGCGCGTTTGCATGACGTTGTCCTGCCCATTCTTCGGCGCATTCATCGTTGCTCACTTCCCACTGCCAAGAAAATGACGTCACGTTTCGCGCAGCACGTTTGGTGCTGTGTCGTTTGTCGTGAGGTCGGTGAACGAGGGAATGAAATCACTCGTCGCAGCTCTCTTTGGTTCGGCCGTCGTTTTGTCAAGCCCGCCGCGCACCTAGCTCTCTATTAATGATGAACGTATTATTTTCGTTCCCGAAAGCTAATGGTAAGCCTACAGGCTGCAGCCATATTAGATTCCAGCTTCCTCACGACTTGCCTCACATCGCTCGACTGCAAGGCAGTACACCTGTATGACCCGCCATTTCCTCCATTCTGAAGTTAACAAAACGTTCCTCGCAATTGTGCCTATCTAATCTTATAACGGCGCGGCTCTGGCTGAACTGTGCGTTCATGTTGCGATTCATCGTCTTTCATGTTCTGAACTTGCTGTCCGCGTCACTTCTGTAAATTGTTTTTACACCACTGCGATTGATTTTAAATTCCCTTCTGGATGCTTCTCAGTTGCATGCGTTTCGGAACTGCCTTAACGTCATGGTAAGCCCGCTTTGCTCGTCATCACATTCTTCAACCGTCGTTCTGCAGCGCTGCGCACCTCTTGTTACGTGACAACAATTACGGTGTTTTGAGATAAAATTTCATCGCGGTGTGCATCATAAGCAGCTTCGTCCCGACTTGCCACACATCGCTCGACTGCAAGGCAGTACACCATTATGGTCAGTTGCTTCCCCCTTCTTTAACGAGCAAAGCATTTATTGCATTGTTCCTTATCTAACAATATAACGGTGCGGCCCGGGCTGAACTGCGCGTTCATGTTGCGATCAATCGTATTTCGTTCATGTTCCGACATTGCTTTAAGTTGCTCTCCGCATCAGTCCTGTGATTTGTTTTAACACCACTAGCATTCCTTTTCAATTTCCTTCTTTACGCTTTTCAGTCGCATGCGTTTCTGACCTCTCTTAACGTCATCACCTGCCGGCCTCTTCGTGACATCCTTCAACCGTCATTTTCAGGCGCTGCGCACCTCTTTTTACGTGACAGCAATTACGGTGTTGTTAGATGATGTTTCAGTGCGGTGTGCTTGATAAGGTAGGCTTGCCGCTCTTTTCCTTGTGCGGATCGGGCTCCGCGATTCGCGGACGTTAATGTCCGCACCACTGTGAAATGTCTTTACAGCACTACGTAGGAACCCTTTAGCATACTTCCTTACTTTTAGCGTCGCGGCTCGGGATAACACGTCCACTCTTCGTTTCGTCATCCACTTGCCAACCGCTTGCACGCCTCACTCCAACACTCTTCCACTCTTCCAATAAACGGCCTGTTCAAACCCACAATCCTACATTATCATGGCAGCTTGCTTCCCATCGTCATGATGGGCCACCACAACGATGAATTGCAAGCTGCCATGATACTGTACCTGCCTCATGCAAGTGCATTCTCATGCATGTGTACTATACCTGCTTGCAGAGTCTCATAATCATGCACATCCTTCCTTCAGCTGCTATGTGAGTTCTCATGTCTGCTTTCCTTTCATGTCTGCCATGTGCCTCTTCTCTATCCATCACAGCAATGACTCGTCATGCCAGGGGGGGTCGACAGGGGGGTTCCCCCCATGTCCATTAAGGGGGGGTGCGGGGGGGCATAGCCCCCCGCGGAACCCCTCTTCATCCCTGGATAGTCTTTCTAATGGGGCGGGGGCTGTTATTATTATTAGTATTGTTATTATTGCCCCGCCTCTTATATACTCGCTACAATCTGGACGAGCAATCTCGGTACGGCACGCGCCCCGAAACCATGCGCCGCCGAATGGGATCCCATTCGTAGATACATACCTCTGCTTCCGATACCTGCTTCCGATACTGTCGCGATTTTCGTAGATTCCTTTGCGATACTCTCGCGAGCACCGCTCGCTCTCTGATCCTTGTTCGCTGCAAAATTAATATATGCTTCTGCCTAGTGCTGATGCTGATGACCTTCATGGCTATTCCGCTGATTACGCAGATTCATTGGCTGCGCATTTACGTTTGCATGACGTTGTCCTGCCCATTCTTCGGCGCATTCATCATTCCTCACTTCCCACTGCCAAGAAAATGACGTCACGTTTCGCGCAGCACGTTTGGTGCTGTGTCATTTGTCGTGAGGTCGGTGAACGAGGAATTGAAATCGCTCGTAGCAGCTCACTTTGGTTCGGCCGTCGTTTTGTCAAGCCCGCCGCGCACCTAGCTCTGTATTAATGACGAACGTATTAATTTCGTTCCCGAAAGCTAATGGTAAGCCTACAGGCTGCAGCCATATTAGATTCCAGCTTCCTCACGACTTGCCTCATCACATCGCTCGACTGCAAGGCAGTACACCTGCATGACCCGCCGTTTCCTCCATTCTGAAGTTAACAAAACGTTCCTCGCATTTTTGCCTATCTAATCTTATAACGGCGCGGTTCTGGCTGAACTGTGCGTTCATGTTGCGATTCATCGTCTTTCATGTTCTGGACTTGCTGTCCGCGTCACTTCTGTAAATTGTTTTTACACCACTGCGATTGATTTTAAATTCCCTTCTGGATGCTTCTCAGTTGCATGCGTTTCGGAACTGCCTTAACGTCATGGTAAGCCCGCTTTGCTCGTCATCACATTCTTCAACCGTCGTTCTGCAGCGCTGCGCACCTCTTGTTACGTGACAACAATGTTACGGTGTTTTGAGATAAAATTTCATCGCGGTGTGCATCATAAGCAGCTTCGTCCCGACTTGCCACACATCGCTCGACTGCAAGGCAGTACACCATTATGGTCAGTTGCTTCCCCCTTCTTTAACGAGCAAAGCATTTATTGCATTGTTCCTTATCTAACAATACAACGGTGCGGCCCGGGCTGAACTGCGCGTTCATGTTGCGATCAATCGTATTTCGTTCATGTTCCGACATTGCTTTAAGTTGCTCTCCGCAGCAGTCCTGTGATTTGTTTTAACACCACTAGCATTCCTTTTCAATTTCCTTCTTTACGAATTTCAGTCGCATGCGTTTCTTACCTCTCTTAACGTCATCACCTGCCGGCCTCTTCGTGACATCCTTCAACCGTCATTTTCAGGCGATGCGCATCTTTTTTTACGTGACAGCAATTACGGTGTTGTTAGATGATGTTTCAGTGCGGTGTGCTTGTGATAAGGTATGCTTGCCGCTCTTTTCCTTGTGCAGATCGGCCTCCGTGATTCGCAACTCACTTTCCGACGTTAATGTCCGCACCACTGTGAAATGTCTTTGCAGCACTACGTAGGAACCCTTTAGCATACTTCCTTACTTTTAGCGTCGCGGCTCGGGATAACACGTCCACTCTTCGTTTCGTCATCCACTTGCCAACCGCTTGCACGCCTCACTCCAACACTCTTCCACTCTTCCAATAAACGGCCTGTTCAAACCCACAATCCTACATTATCATGGCAGCTTGCTTCCCATCGTCGTGATGGGCCACCACAACCATGAATTGCAAGCTGCCATGATACTGTACCTGCCTCATGCAAGTGCATTCTCATGCATGTGTACTATACCTGCTTGCACAGTCTCATAATCATGCACATCCTTCCTTCAGCTGCTATGTGGGTTCTCATGTCTGCTTTCATTTCATGTCTGCCATGTGCCTCTTCTCTATCCATCACAGCACTGACTCGTCATGCCAGGGGGGGTCGACAGGGGGGTTCCCCCCATGTCCATTAAGGGGGGGTGCGGGGGGGCATAGCCCCCCGCGAAACCCCTTCTCCATCCCTGGATAGTATTTCTAATGGGGCGGGGGCTGTTATTATTATTAGTATTGTTATTATTATTATTATTATTATTATTATTATTATTATTATTATTATTATTATTATTATTATTATTATTATTATTATTTATTATTATTATTATTATTATTATTATTATTATTATTATTATTATTATTATTATTATTTTATTATTATTATTATTATTATTATTATTATTATTATTATTATTATTATTATTTTTATTATTTTATTATTATTATTATTATTATTATTATTATTATTATTATTTTATTATTATTATTATTATTATTATTATTATTATTATTATTATTATTATTATTATTAATTGGACCAGCAGGCATGAGAAGTACGTAGTAATGGCGCATATGACGACGTGCGTGCATGGAATCTATCCTACGCAATTCATGAAGACCCGTACGTACCAATAATAGGCAGGCAGGATTGCAGCAGGTCCTGTATCTCATTGCTTACCATGGGGCCAGTGGCTGCACGTCGCCTCCGCTTTGGGCGGCGGTCCACGAAATCCTCCTCCGCCTCCTCCGCCTCCCCATCTCGTCCCCGCCCGCATCCCTGTCGTCTGCTGCACCGTCTGAGGCACTGCCGCCGTCCCTCTCCATATTGTCCGCCGGCCCGTCCTCCCTTGATGAAGCCGGGTGCTGACGAGGGTCTGCTGCCGTTTGTAGCTGTAAAAGGGCATCAGCTGCTGTCCTCGCCATCACGTCCTGATCGATGCATGAGAGGGAACGAAAATAATTATTTGGTAATTGCTTGATCATTGGGAAACGTAGCAAGCTAGTAGCATGCTCTATAATATTATTAGATTTTTAGAAGCCGAACACTGATGGATGGTGCATGCATGGTCATATAGAGGTTTTAGGATGGTTGGAGGACGGATGGAAGGGGTACATACGACGCAAGGGAAGGGTAAAAAGACGCGTGGTACCTTTGACTCACCGGCTGGGATTCCTGTTGCATCCGTTTTCGAATCATGGCGTCTGGCCCAGCAGCTGAGGATGGCCCAGCAGCTGCCACAGCGTCCATCTCCACGTCGTCGCGCGTTCGTTGCCCACCTGCTGCTGCCTGGCCATTGCATCTTCATCCTCCCCAGCCGCTCCGAAGTCAGGCTGCTGCATAAGGCGGGGTGCAGCATCCTCGATGGGCAACTCAGTCCTGCCCACGTTCGGCAGCGCGTTGTTGCCCATGCGTGGCGGTTCCTGCATGGCGGGAGGCAAGAGGATGGACACATGTGTATGTGTGGAGAGCTCGAGGGGAATCACAACCCCAAGAAGGTAATGTAGAGAAAGAATGTCATGCCTATCACTTTCCTTGCAGGGGTTATAAGGTCAGCAGTATGTAGTGTATGTAAAGCTGATCAGAATTATTCCAAAAAAAATAAAGTGTGCACGCAAAACACATACAGCACCACCACCCACCACCGACCACCTCCACCACCACCACTCACATACAGCAGTAGTTATTACCCTTTTATTTGCGCTTTCCCCACACGATAATGACCTCTGCAACCGGTGGGTTCCGGGTGTCCTTCAGTGGACTCAGGACAGATGGCTCATCATCCGATGTGTCCACCTGCTCGTCCTGCTTGTCCTGCTCCGCCGCCTCCTCATCATCATGTTCCTCCTGCTTCTTCTGCTCCTCCTGCTCCTCCTGCTCCTCCTGCTCCTCCTGCTCTTGCTCTTCCTCCTCATTGCTGCGTGCGGACCATGGATCCGTGTAACAAGATGCACCCCGCCTGCGGCACCATGTGATGGGTTTATCGGCGCAAGCATCAAATTGGGTTTAGGGTTGAATGGGCCGCCGGCCATCCGCGCGCTGCCCCTGGGAACGAAGGGGTAACTAACGATACCCCGGGCAGGCTGCGGCGCCTTCACCGTTCACATCCTCCCGATCACCTGCTGTAGTGGTACCGCCGGCGGCGCGGCGAGGAATGGGAATGCTGAGGCCTGCAGAGCCAGCGGCTGCACCACCAGCAGAGTTGCTGTCAAGGTGGTTGTTACTGGGGAGGCTGGTTCCAGCAGCAGTGCTAGCGGCGGGTAGGGCTGGGTGCTGCCGGTTGGGGTTGCCGAACCTGAAGGTTGATGCTGCTAGTGCAGTACTTGCCAACCCGCCGATGGTTTGGTTGGCAGCAGTCGTAGCAGTCGTAGCCTCCTGCGTTGGCTTCTTTGTTCTGCTGTGTTTATTGGTGAGGAGATCCTGCACCCAGCAGGGGACACAGAGGACCAAAAGGAACGCAGGGGTTTCATTGGAGGTGCACATATCAATCAGGATGCTCAGTGCTGTGAAACCTTTACACGGCGGTTTCCTGCTGGAACTCCTATCCTTATTAGTGAGCAGGATGGGGAAGAGAAAGGTCGTCCGTTGTCTAGATCGCGATAGGGCTAGTGTACTCTAAGGAGAGGTAGACAAGTACATGCCGTACCTACCGAGACTTGGAGAGGGAGAGGACAAAGTGAAGTAGTACATATCCCAACCATGCCGTTTGTTCCAACGTACCTCCCATAAGTAGTACCAGGCAAGCTGAGGCCAGTGGAACTTGAATAGCGGAATGTTAGGGTGACCGGTGAAGACATGCTGCCCTGTGAGGGCTCTGCCAACAGTGTTCTCAGCCGGCTCCGCAGCGAGACCCAACTCAATGGCCTTGTTCACGTACTCTCCTTTAGGTACGTTTCTCCTTTGCAGCTCTTCCTGTGCCCATAGGATAGCCCCTCTTATCAGATAATAGGTAAAGGTCCTCGCCGAGTTGATGCCCAGCAGAGCCCTGAGAGTGATCGTCGTCTACGTACGATATGTGATGTTGCGGTATTAGTTCAGGGAATTCTTACATATATGAGTGAGAGGAGGATATTCATCAGTCTTACCAGAGGGTCTTCAAGTTCTGAAAGGAAATGTTCAAAATTTCTGTGTAGTTTCCGTTCTTGGGTGCAAAACCGCGCCAGTTAGAGCAGCGTATTTCACTTCCTAATGGCAAATTCGAAATGAAGCAAAGGAGGAGGAAATACTGGACGTAGAGTTTGTTGTTGATCTGATTCTTTTTCCCACGCAACGTGGAAATGTTTTCTACCAGCTGGGAAATGTTAAAAACATTCATTTTAAAAAGGTGTCATTTTAGTCTAAGGGACAGGCGGTGTAAAATGCCAGCATTCAGCTTGTATGGTAAGTGTCGTACGTTACACATGCAGTTTGTACGGAGCGCGCACGCGCGGCGGGAAGCGGCATGCCGCCGCCTCGCCCCTGGTGTCATTTTAGTCTAAGGGACAGGCGGTGTAAAATGCCAGCATTCAGCTTGTATGGTAAGTGTCGTACGTTACACATGCAGTTTGTACGGAGCGCGCGCGTGCGGAGGGAAGCGGCATGCCGCCGTCCCTCGCCCCTGGTGTCATTTTAGTCTAAGGGACAGGCGGTGTAAAATGCCAGCATTCAGCTTGTATGGTAAGTGTCGTACGTTACACATGCAGTTTGTACGGAGCGCGCGCGCCGCGCGGGAAGCGGCATGCCGCCGTCCCTCGCCCTGGTGTCATTTTAGTCTAAGGGACAGGCGGTATAAAATGCCAGCATTCAGCTTGTACGGTAAGTGTCGTACGTTACACATGCAGTTTGTACGGATGTGCGCGCGTGCGGCGGGAATCGGCATGCCGCCGTCCTCGCCCCTGGAGTGATTGGCGCGTGGCGCGACACCCCGCCCGCGGTGACCAACCCCACCGTCCCATACCGCTGTCCCTCGCCCATGGAGTGTTGGGGCTGGGGTGTCGGGAGTCGCCGCCGACACCAATGCCGCCGTCCCACGCCGCCGTCCGTCACCCGTGGCGGGAACCCTAGTGCAACCAACCCCAGCCATGCAACCATCCTCCCCCGTGGACTGTTGGGCGTGGCGTGGCGCGACACCGCCGCGGTGACCAACCCCACCGTCCCACGCCGCCGTCCCTCGCCCGTGGAGTGTTGGGGCGTGGCGTGGCGGGACACCGCCGCCGACACCAATGCCGCCGTCCCACGCCGCTGTCCCTCCCGCTGGAGTGTTGGGGAGTGGCGTGGCGCGACACAGCCGCCGTCACCAACCCCACCGTCCCACGCCGCTGTCCCTCGCCCGTGGGAGTGTTGGGCTGGGGTGGCGGGAAATCGCCGCCGACACCAATGCCGCCGTCCACGCCGCCGTCGACACCGTGGAGTGTTGGGGCGTGGCGTGGCGGGACACCGCCGCCGACACCAATGCCCCCCGTCCCCACGCCGCTGTCCCCCCCCTGGAGTGTTGGGCTTGGCGTGGCGCGACACAGCCCGCCGTCACCAACCCCACCGTCCCACGCGCCCGCTGTCCTCGCCGTGGAGTGTTGGGGCTGGGTGGCGGGAAATCGCCGACACCAATGCCGTCCCACGCCGCCGTCCGTCACCCGTGGCAGGAACCCCTAGTGCCAACCACCCCCAGACATGCAGCCGTCCCCTCGCCCGTGGGTGTTTGGGCTGGCGGTGGCGGGAAATCGCGCGCTGACACCAATGCCGCCGTCCCACGCCGCCGTCCGTCACCCGTGGCAGGAACCCTAGTGCAACCAACCCCCAGACATGCAGCCGTCCCTCCCCCTGGAGTGTTGGGGCGTGGCGTGGCGGGAAATCGCCGCCGACACCAATGCCGCCGTCCCTCGTCTCAAACCCAATCATCCTCGAAGTCCCATTCATCCTCAGCAGACTCATATTCCGATGCTGGCTCGTCATGGGAGTCCTCCTCGTCAGTGCCCTCCACAACCCACACATCATTTGGGGTGGACGCGGCGGCAAGGGTCCTGGCGGCGCGCTCTGGCTGGGAATCTGCGCCGCCATCCAGCCAACCCATTACGCCATCCATAGGCACCAGGCCGCAGCCTCCAAGGCTGCGGAACGTTGGGCGCTTCCTGCGCGCCGGCCCCACCGCCGCGCCGCCGAAGCCTGCGGCGTCGCCTCTGCCCCAAGCACCATGCCATCCTCGCCGCCGCGGCCCCCCGGCATCTGCTCCGAAGCGAGCGGCCCAGGGCTGGCAAGGTGGCCGCCGCCGCGGCCGCGGCCGCCGCTGCCTGCGGACGCGGCGGCAAGGGTACTGGCGGCGCGCTCTGGCTGCGAGTCGGCGCCGCCATCCAGCCAACCCATTCCGCCATCCATAGGCGCCAGGGCCGCAGCCTCCAAGGCCGCGAACGGTGGCGCTTCCTGCCGCCGGCCCCACCGCCGCGCCCGCCGAAGCCTGCGGCGTCGCCTCTGCCCCCAAGCACCATGCCATCCTCGCCGCCGCGGCCCCCCGGCATCTGCTCCGAAGGGCGAGCGGCCCAGGGGCTGGCAAGGTGCCGCCGCCGCGGCCGCGGCCGCCGCTGCCTGCG
>BDSI01000541.1:0-23713 GCA_003117195.1 Eudorina sp. 2006-703-Eu-15
CGCTCCCTGCCCAGCACCCGCCCACCCACCTCGAGCTTATCCAGCGCCGCGTGCGGCAGCTTCATGCGCCATCGCAGCTCCCGCGGGTTGGCCAGCAGCGGGGTCGCCTTGCCCACCGACCAGTGCGGCGAGCGGGTGCGGTTCACCACGATGCTGCGGAGCGAGGGAGTGAGGGAGGCAGGGAGGAAGGGAGGGAGGGAGGGAGGGAGGAGGAGGGAGGAAGGGAGGAGGAAGGGAGGGAGGAAGGGAGCAAGGAGGGAGGCAGGGGACCGGCGCGGAGTGGGGTGGGGTGGTGCAGGTGGAGCGTACACCGTTGGTACTGCCTGATCCATCGCGCCGACAACAAATCTGCGCGGGGAATTTTGTTTCGGGGAGCCACGCAAGAGGGCCCTGGCCTACCGGTCGTCGCGTACCGATATGCAACACATTCGACCAACACAACACAACACAACACGACATCAGCTAGATGCAGTCGTTTGTCGTCAGCAGGCAGCCACTACTATGCCGTTGTGGGGCTGCACTGCTAGGGGTTTACGTCGGTGGCGATCAGTAAGGAAGGTGAGGTCCAACACGTGAGGCGCCGCCTCCATTCACCCATCCACCCCAGCGGGGTCCCTGGTCCGGTCCTTGGGTAGGGCAGGCAGGGAGGCAGGGAGGGGTGCGCTTCCTCCGCCACCAACAGACCCAAGCCAGACCCCAGCTCCTGCGGTACCCCCCCCCCGCCAGACACGGGCCGGCCAGGCAGGTGGGCGCCCAAGTACCCCCCCCCGTACCTGACCGCGATGACCTGGTTGGCACCGTGACGGTGCTGCAGTCCTCCGTGGGCGATGAGGGTGCGCATGGGTCCACCCGGATCACCGCCCGCTCACCTGCAGGGCATTCGCGCACAGACCAGATAGATGGACGGATAGTGGGACGCAACACACTCCTTCGTGGCGGCGGACTGACGTGCGATCGAACTCACCACCCAAGACCCAACCCGTGGAACGCCACCTCGCGAAAGTATCCCGCACGGCCCATATGCGCCCTAGCAGCGACCCCCCTTTGCTACGATAGATCGCCACGACAACCAGCCCCCAGCCAGCTCACGTTGGTCTGGCTGGCCAGGTTCTGGCTGATAAGGCTGATGTACTCCCGGCCACGAAAGGCCTGCGCGCGCAGACGCCCCACAGCCCGACAGCGGAAGTGGTGTGAGGTTACGTTCAGGCAGGGAGGGAGCAGCACGGCAGCGAGCAGGACAAGTAGGGGGGATAGTCGTCCTCTTCCAACCAAAGGACCTCCCGCCCGTATTTGTCGCCGGGCTGGGTGTGTCTGGGCTGTTTCTTCTTACACATCCCGCCCTCGCTCCCTCTCCACCACCAACAGCCGCCCACCCACCCACCTGGTGAGGAAGATGTTTGAGGCCGCTGACAAAGTTCCCCAGGACCTGCTGCGTGGCCAGACCGATGATGATGCCGCTGGCGCCACCCACCGCCAGAAGGGGCTGCGAGGGGGGCGGGGGCAGCGCAACCGAGCGGAGGACAGACCCTAGAGTCAAGAGTAGAGTCGGGGACGTCGGAGGCACCCCACGGGAGGCGGTGGCGCCCGCTGCCCGCAGCCCCCGGAGGAGGAAACCCGTTCCTTTCAGGAGGAAGCCACGTCCGAAAACCGGTGCAATGGGAGCGCGCACGTGCCACGACTCCAGGCTCTTCGTCCTCCAGTCCGCCGACTCCGACCTCCACGTACGCCCTGACCCTTCAAACCGCTCCAACGACCCACAAACCCCTGACCCCGGGGGGGGCCCGCACCTGGAGGTTTATACCAGCGCATGGCCAACCAGACAGCGCTGGCCACGATGACGATCCAGTTCAGCAGGCTGCGGGCGCCAAGGTTGACACGTGGGAGTGGGCGGTTGGGGGCGGTTGGGGCGGTTGGGGCGGTTGGGGGCGGTTGTTGGGGGTGGGACGAGAGGAGCGGACATCACCCACACCCATGTAGTGGGTGGCCTTCGTCAGTCCGCAGCGGACTGCACCCGACCGGGCGGAGGTAGGGGTCCACCTACGTTTCAGCGGTGGGGGAACTAGCGGACAAGAACTCCCATGCGGGCACGTGTGTGTGAGGCGAGACCGCGTTCCTCGACGTGCCGTACACGGACGTGCCAACACAGACACCGACATACGGCTCTGTACCCCGGGCACCCGCGCAAACCCCCGCACCCTCACGAGACCCTCCGCAGTACACCGCACTACACCGCAGTTGTACACCGCTACCGGGTGGTCCGCGCACCCTTCGCAAACACACAGAGGTAGGTAGGGGCTCTCACTTGACATATCTGCCGGCAGGTAGGCAGGAAGGGGCTCTCTCACTTGGAGGTTGGGTTGATGAAGTTGGCCACCAGGTCCGGTCCCTTGTCCAGCGCCTCCACCCGGGCAGCAGGTAGTGAGACACCAGGATGTCCTTCCAGCGCAGCACCACCGCGCAGCTGCACAGCACCGCGCAGACCTGCGGAGCCGGGCGGGTGGGCGGGCGGGGCGGGCGGCCGGGCGGGTGGGCGGGGCGGGCGAGCACACGTGGGGATCGGACGCCGACGGCAGCGAGGTAGCAGGTAGGGCAAGTTCGAAGGGTTCGGTTGGTCCGTCGGGATGCTGCTGCTGCGTCTGGAGCCCCTGGAGCCCCTGGAGCGGACATGGACATGGCCGTAGTCTCACCGTAGTCGTTTCCCCTCCGGGGAACCCCTGTCGTCCCCTTTGACGAACATGTTCGTTTTATTTGGGTTCGTCCTCTTCCCCTTAGCGAAAAAGAATGGCACGAAGTAATGGTTATTTATTTACCCTTTAAGGGAAACACACTTGTTGTCTGTCCGCTTCCCTGTCCCTGTAGGGAATAGTTAAGAACTCACAGAGGGGACCAAAGGGCGAAACATGGGGGCTCATGAGGCGCATGGTACCCGGCACGAGGGAGTCTGGGCGTGCTTGCCAGCATGCCAGGTCGTCGTCCCACATGGCCAGATCACCGCGGGCGGTGAGGCTGAGGCCGACCGACCATGCGCCCTTCTCCGTATACGACAAGCGTCGCTAGTCTGTACGACGGGACGGGGTGCCTACCAGGCTGAGCTTGGTGAGCAGCCCGTCCAGCGGCGTCAGGCTCTGCACCAGCAGCCGCACCAGGTCATCTGGCGGGCGGACGAATGAGGCAGGGGGCCCCGCCGCCGCCGCCGCCACCACCCGCAGCGGCGCACGGGATGGGTGGATGCGTCACCGCAAGTACGGCAGCAGCGAGGGCACGTGTGGAAGGACTTCAGTACGGACCACGTGTGTCTGGTAGAAAGGCACATACACACGCATCCACAGATACACACGCCACACGGTTATGGGTGGGCTTCTTGTTAAACACACACACACGCCTTGTTCCTGTTTTCATGTTTTCCAATTCGCAGGTTAACTATGGTAAGTATATTGGAAGTTGGTTTGGGTCAGGCGGGTTGCATTCCTAAACACACGCATATACACACACGCCCTTGCATGTCACGCACTCCTGCCCTGCCTTAGGCACCATGTAGCACTCGCACCCCCGGCCGGGGTCAGGCGGGTGGCGCGGCGGGGCGACGACCCACCGAGCCAGTCGTTGGGCAACTTTGGGTTGAACCGGGTGATGAAGCCGTCGATGATGTTGGTGGTGTTCCGCGCCACGTTGATGGCCAGCACGCAGACCAGCATGGTGCGGGCCAGGGGCGCCGTCAGGGCGTCAGCAGCCATAAACACCACCTCACCGCCACCCAGGCTGCCGCCTGCGCCGGTGCCGGTCCCGGTGCTGGTGCTGGGGGTGCCGCGGCCGCCGGGTCTAGCCCGGGAGGACGTCGCGGAAGTGAAACTGCCGCCGTCCGCATCTGGATGCTGCGAGGGAGGGAGTCGGTAATGGCAACCTAGTCGGTGGTCGGCCGGTTGGGCCGGTTGGGCCGGTTGGGCCAGGATGTGATGTGATGTGACCCGACATGGGCGAGGCCTCCCCAGCTGCTGCCATGTGAAGCTCGCACGTGGGGCAGGATGTGACCGACCGGCTTGTTTGACGCGAGGGAGGGGCCGCGCGGAAGGGCTGCGGCACTAGGTTGACGCGTGTTGGTTTCCGGAGGGGCCGCGGTCGGGAGAAACCGACCCGTGGCTGTGTATGGACAAAGCAGTTGTCACCAAGAAACGGTGGATGACCTAACCTAACACCACGTGCGTGGCCGCGCAGCCGTGCGTCCTGCCAACCATGTCGGGGGGCTGATCGGCGGGCTCAAGCCTGACAGAAGCCCACCACCAGCTTCTGTAACTAACCACACATCCGCGACTGTTCGACCGACCCCCAATGCACCAATGTAGACCCTAAACCCACATCGCTTTCCGGATGTGCGGTCCCCAAATTGCTCGTCCTGTCGCCGCAGAGAATACACATGTACGGCCCGCCCCGCCCCGCCCCGCTCCGCCCGCGCCCCCCCCCCCACAGAATACCTACAGTTAAGCGGAGGGCGGACCCGCCCAACAGGGGCACCCTGGTGTTCACGGACAGACACACGTACGAGTGCCTACCTCCTGTACGAGTGCCTACCTCCTGTACGAGTGCCTACCTCCTGTACGAGTGCCTACCTCCTGTACGAGTGCCTACCTCCTGACTGCGCCTGGCCAGCTGCGTCAATAGCCAGTAGCCCAGGAGCGCGGCCGCCACCACCACCACCACCTCCTCGGCGAACCGCCGCGCCAGGTAGAAATGCCAACTGTTCTCCCCGCCAAACAGGGCGGCGATGGGCGCCAGGACGGCTCTGTAGATCACCTCGGGTCCTACACGCCGGGGATGGGAAGGAAGGGGGAGAAGGGGGAAGGGCAGGGGCTAGCAACCGAGCGAGGCGACCATGTGGGCTGCGATGACGGCAAGCAGTGCGCAGCATACATGGTTTTGCGGTCGGCCGCCGAATGCGATGCGAAAGGCGGTTTGATAGCCAAAAGGGGAGCGGGGCTCGCGCCTCGCAACCGACGTGCACCGATGCGGACGCAAACGCCGATGTCGCTGGCCCTGCCTGAGTGGGAGGCGGCTGTGCAGCCGACACCACAACAGCTGCTGCAGTGGCGGCATCCACCTTGACAGCTGCCCTATGAAGACCAACCGAGCTGTCAGGACGGCAGCAGCCGGAGCGCCTGTTCCGGAGAACGGACTGCGTGTCGACACATGATGATGTGTCATAAAATACTAAATTGCCTCGTCTCAGGCGAAGGATTGGGCCATGCGCGCAGACGCGTCGATAAGACACAGGTGGCTTTGGCAACGTTGACATAGCCATACGAGCGCTTATAGGAAGAAGTTGCAAAATTTCAAGTTTCTTTGCAAATATTGAGTCGATGCAACGTGGGACTGCAGTGTTATAGTTAGATGGACATGAGAGTTGAAGTTCCAGGATGCTGGATCCGAACCCCTAGACATAAAAACCATGCAAGTTGTTACCGATACAATCGGAACCAGGTGACCCCAAAATCAGGGGCGAAATCTAGGGAACTTCCGACGTACAAACCCTTGTGTGATTCCGTAAGCTGTTATTAAGGGTCTCCATATTTTTGAAAAACTTCAACCATTCAGACAGAAGTTCCATTTCAGATATTCAAACCTTGACGCGCAGTGATACATCCAACCGAACCGGCTGACCTGTTCCCAACCCACTTCTACCTCCATCCACGTACCTCCCATGCCCGAACGCGACCCGACTTGCACCATCGCCGCCATCGCCAGCAGCGATTGTGCAACCGCGACTACCGCGTCCCCTATCCAGGGAGTGCGGGCCATGGCCTTCCGCACATGCAAGTGCGCAGCACAGGACTCTGCACACAGCTGCACACATCCTTTCAGACAAGGACCACGGTCACGGACTACGAGCGATTGCGTGATGATCCCTACGCCCCTCGACCCTAACGAGCAAACCGACTGTGGAGACATCCTTCAGGCCCCCGGCGGATCCCGCCCCCTACACCCACCTGCCCGCCACCCTGACGGGCGCCTCCTTGCCCAGTAAGAACTTATGCGCCGCATCCACTGGATCGCCGCCCCAGCATTCTCTAACTGACCTGCATGGCAGATGGTGAAGGGGAGAAACGGAGGGGAGTTTCGGGGCAACCGCCGGTAACTGCCCCGCGACCGTGCGCCCATCTGCGGCAGACCATCTGCGGCAACCGAGCACCCGCACGTTGCGCAAGAGTAATTGCAGCTTGTTGTCCCTGCATTGCCAGCAGCCATTTCACCCGTGGTAGATTTACCATATGCACGACGACATGCAGACGAGATCCGTTCCACTAAGCCTGCAGTCCCGGTTGCACTACAAAATGAAGTCCTCTCGCAACTGATAAATAGGAGAATTTACAAATTGCAAAGCTGTAGACAGTTGTAGAACGATACCGTAGTCGCGTAGTGACGGACGGTTGCTTCGGAACAAGAACAACCACGTCCTGCTCGGAAAGGATAAGTAATGTCCTGACAAGAGCAATTTGCAGTCCTGAAAGCGGTTCCCTGACCCCCATTCGCGTGTCACTCGCAAACATGACGTAACGGCGTATAAAGCATCGCTGCGTGTCCTTGATACAATAAATTCGTACAATCTATATACATTCGTTTGAATCCCTGCGAAGAGTGCCCGCAATCTATCATCTATCGACTTCCTCTCACGGAGTCTCACCTTGCCGCAGCGATGCAAGCGCCATCTCTGTCGGTCCTCAGCCGCCGCACCTCAACTGTTGAGTTGAACACGGAATTTTTATATGCGCCTCCCATTTGCAAAAACAATTAATCGGCTCTCGTTGAGACCACTAGCAGTGGTCAAGGTCACAAACGTGTGCGCCAAGCAAACGTACGCGTCGCGCAGAAGGCTCAATGCCGTCAGCTAAAATATTATGAAAAGTCATCCCAATGCGACCGAGGTCCATCCACAGACGGGGGCCATGTCAAATATGCGTTCGGGTTTAAGAGGACAACCAAAGGCACCAGGCGAGCCTATCTAACTGCAACCTCGATATTAGCTCATAAGGTAACTCGCTATGTCTGTAGTGGAAAGATTGGGCGAGCTGCACTTTTTTGGCGTCAAAACCGTTGGTCAGGTCAGGTGACACTACAGCGGTTAGGCGGTTTAAGGTCCTAGGTTCGAGTCCCAGGGTGACCCCGACATTGTTGATGGATTGAGATTCGCACGCTAGATCGGTGGCGATTGCTGAACCCTCTGTCTCTACGGATGTGTGGGTGAATGGATGAGGTGGGATCCTTAGTTGGCAGGATCAACCGCCTTGGACCCTCGGTTTGTATTGTGTATGGCGTAGGTTCGGTGTGATGAAAACCGTTTGCTGCGTGTGCCGTACGAAACCAGTCGTCGGCTTCTAAGGCCTACAAGTTCAAGTTCCAGGTTTCCATGTGCACGGGTCAATATAGGATTTCGCTGTTTGCAACTGTAGCCCTGTTCCTCAAGGAAGCCGAACTTTATGACCGCAAACCGATGTTTGCGTGCTCACGCGCACAGCATATATAGTAACAGGTTTTTGGTAATGAATCTGCAATTCCTTAGGCTAACAATTCAGGTTGGATGAGGAGGAAGGGTTTGGCGTTTAAAATGCATGGAGGCTTCGGCTGTTTGCCATGACCCGCAATTCCATCCACTTCGACATGGACTCGTCCACGTCGTGCAGGTCCGTCCCCCTCACCAATCAACACTCCACCAGGACTTCCACAGATCGCCAACAAGCGGGACTCCCCATTTTCTCAACCATTTTGCCCCGACCCGGATTGAACTGGTGACCTCATGGTCACAGACTCGAAGCCTTAGGGAATGGCCAAGTTCGGTGGATGGTAGCAGTAGTAGCAGTAGCACAGTAGGGATACCGGTAGCGGTAGCATGCAAGCGGTAGCATAGTAGCGTGGTAGTATTTTACGTAGCGGAAGCGGTAGCGGTAGCGCTAGCACGGTAGTGCGTGGCAGCAGTAGTGGTAGTGGTAATGGTAACACGGTAGCGGTTGTATATATGTACTTGGCAGACTGCAACAGAAGCCATTTCCCTTGGGGTCGGTGGAACCATTTGCGCAGACCTCAAACCCTTACTGATTGAACTTGCGTGGTATCGCACCTGACAATGCTGCGCCCACCTACACGACCACGCCGTCCGCAGCCTAAACACCGTCCGCAGCCTAAACGACATCGTAAAGCGCAGATAGACGGGTACTGGAGCGAATTCCCGTACCCCCACACCCCGCCAACGAACGCACCGGGGTGGGCTAACAGGGAGCTCTTTGACTCAGGGCCGGTGACGGCGGCGTATAGGCTCTAATAATGAGCCTCATCGTCTCTGTCCCCAAAACACACGCCAGGGCGTAATAATCATAATATTATTATTATTATTATTATTATTACTCGGCAGACTACACGCAGTAGCAGTTGTACTCTGCAGACTACACTAACTACACACGGTAGCTGTTGTACTCGGTGGACTACTACACATGGTAGCGGTTGTACACGGCGAACTTCACACTGTTGTGGGTGGACTCGGCAGACTACACATACATAGTAGCGTGCGGTTGTACAACCGGGTACATGTACTCGGCGGACTACACACGGTTGGATCGGGGGACTTGACGGACTGCACGCAAATGCGGCTGGACGACTTGGCGGAATGCATGTGCGTGGACCGGGGGGGGAACTTTGCATGGCTGCTGGACTCAGGGAACTGCCTGCGTGTGGTTGGTTTGTCACTTACATGAGATATGGGTCGCTGTGTTGTCCTCGGCCCGAGAGGCAGTGCTCCTCATGTGGTCTTCGTCCCATGTTTACTCTTGGTGCTCTTGTCTTCCGTAGTTCAGTTGGTGGTAGGTGTTCGTTGTGGTAGCGCCGCTGGCTCTTGGGTTAGTAGTGGTACCACCCCCACTGCTGCCGATGTCAGATGATGCGTCTTCATTTACTTCATTATCATCACTGTCGACAACCGAAGTAGCTACGTATTTGTGCGCTGACGGAAACGGTGAGAGGATAACGTACCGTCTTTTGTGGATGTGGGTGGTGGCTGCTGCTGTTCGTCATCATCATCAGCAGCAGCACTGGCCGGAGTGGTAAGGAAGAGCAGTAGTGAATGGGACGGATATTATGATCATACACATACAGGTCGTTGGGTTGTTGTTGCGCGCGGGGGGTTATGGTTATGCATGCGCGGGGCACAGCGGGACGTTGCGGGACACGGAGCGGTGTCCCCATGTCCGGCCGAGCGGCATGTGGACGTACGTCGTCGACCGGGTCACTACTACCTTTGTCTCTGTGTCATATAAAAATTCCAGCAGATGCGCTATGATTTATAAATGGTAGGTATGTAAAAATGACCGTAAACGGCTCACCTTTCATTGTTTTTGTTCCAGTGAAGTAATTCTGCAAGTGGCTAACCTTAGCTCAAGCGGCTAGGGGGGTATTCCTCATGTTCTGAATCGATTGTAATTTTTGGTTGATGGAAGCGTCCGGCAAAATGCTATGCGCCCGTGCGTGTCTCCCGTTGAGTTTTTTTACAAATTTGTTTTCGTTTCCTTGTTCGTCTGCAAATCCGGAATCATGTAAGGCTTGCAACAAAGGTATTGGTATGAATTATGTTATGAAGTGATGAGTTTGGCTTACAACCGCAACCCACACGGCCGCCGTACTGTCTTCAAACCGGCGTGCTATGGCCTGGGACCGAGTCCTGACCGCGTGCCAGGGCGTGCCATGGCCTGGGACCGAGTCCCCTGGTCTGGGACCGCGTGCCAGGGCGTGCCATGGCCTGGGACCGAGTTTTTTGTTTCGACTGGCAGGGTACTGCACATAGTCCCAAATAATTCATTCGCAAGGGTCTAAGTGTCATGCGACCCGTAGGGCATCGATCCTGCCTCGCGCCTAGCTATCATTATCAAATTGGGAATCCCGGGCCACCTACCCATTCGCACAGCCTTCCCGCTGCTTGCGAATTAATTCCCCCGACACCTTTACATGATGGCGGCCCCGCCTGCGTCGATTCGCAAGCAGTACGGTCTCTCTGTGCCCCCCCCCGCCAGGCTGTGGAATCGTGGCGGGGGGTGGTGACGGCCCAGCAACAGCAGGTGACGAAGCGCACCCCCATATGGCTGCCGCACAGCCTTCCCGCTGCTTGCGAATTAATTCCCCCGACACCTTTACATGATGGCGGCCCCGCCTGCGTCGATTCGCAAGCAGTACGGTCTCTCTGTGCCCCCCCCGCCAGGCTGTGGAATCGTGGCGGGGGTGGTGACGGCCCAGCAACAGCAGGTGACGAAGCGCACCCCCATATGGCCGCCGCACAGCCTTCCCGCTGCTTGCGAATTAATTCCCCCGACACCTTTACATGATGGCGGCCCCGCCTGCGTCGATTCGCAAGCAGTACGGTCTCTCTGTGCCCCCCCCGCCAGGCTGTGGAATCGTGGCGGGGGGTGGTGACGGCCCAGCAACAGCAGGTGACGAAGCGCACCCCCATATGGCTGCCGCACAGCCTTCCCGCTGCTTGCGAATTAATTCCCCCGACACCTTTACATGATGGCGGCCCCGCCTGCGTCGATTCGCAAGCAGTACGGTCTCTCTGTGCCCCCCCCGCCAGGCTGTGGAATCGTGGCGGGGGTGGTGACGGCCCAGCAACAGCAGGTGACGAAGCGCACCCCCATATGGCTGCCGCACAGCCTTCCCGCTGCTTGCGAATTAATTCCCCCGACACCTTTACATGATGGCGGCCCCGCCTGCGTCGATTCGCAAGCAGTACGGTCTCTCTGTGCCCCCCCGCCAGGCTGTGGAATCGTGGCGGGGGTGGTGACGGCCCAGCAACAGCAGGTGACGAAGCGCACCCCCATATGGCCGCCGCACAGCCTTCCCGCTGCTTGCGAATTAATTCCCCCGACACCTTTACATGATGGCGGCCCCGCCTGCGTCGATTCGCAAGCAGTACGGTCTCTCTGTGCCCCCCCGCCAGGCTGTGGAATCGTGGCGGGGGTGGTGACGGCCCAGCAACAGCAGGTGACGAAGCGCACCCCCATATGGCTGCCGCACAGCCTTCCCGCTGCTTGCGAATTAATTCCCCCGACACCTTTACATGATGGCGGCCCCGCCTGCGTCGATTCGCAAGCAGTACGGTCTCTCTGTGCCCCCCCCGCCAGGCTGTGGAATCGTGGCGGGGGTGGTGACGGCCCAGCAACAGCAGGTGACGAAGCGCACCCCCATATGGCTGCCGCACAGCCTTCCCGCTGCTTGCGAATTAATTCCCCCGACACCTTTACATGATGGCGGCCCCGCCTGCGTCGATTCGCAAGCAGTACGGTCTCTCTGTGCCCCCCCCCGCCAGGCTGTGGAATCGTGGCGGGGGGTGGTGACGGCCCAGCAACAGCAGGTGACGAAGCGCACCCCCATATGGCCGCCGCACAGCCTTCCCGCTGCTTGCGAATTAATTCCCCCGACACCTTTACATGATGGCGGCCCCGCCTGCGTCGATTCGCAAGCAGTACGGTCTCTCTGTGCCCCCCCCGCCAGGCTGTGGAATCGTGGCGGGGGGTGGTGACGGCCCAGCAACAGCAGGTGACGAAGCGCACCCCCATATGGCCGCCGCACAGCCTTCCCGCTGCTTGCGAATTAATTCCCCCGACACCTTTACATGATAGCGGCCCCGCCTGCGTCGATTCGCAAGCAGTACGGTCTCTCTGTGCCCCCCCCGCCAGGCTGTGGAATCGTGGCGGGGGGTGGTGACGGCCCAGCAACAGCAGGTGACGAAGCGCACCCCCATATGGCTGCCGCACAGCCTTCCCGCTGCTTGCGAATTAATTCCCCCGACACCTTTACATGATGGCGGCCCCGCCTGCGTCGATTCGCAAGCAGTACGGTCTCTCTGTGCCCCCCCCGCCAGGCTGTGGAATCGTGGCGGGGGTGGTGACGGCCCAGCAACAGCAGGTGACGAAGCGCACCCCCATATGGCCGCCGCACAGCCTTCCCGCTGCTTGCGAATTAATTCCCCCGACACCTTTACATGATGGCGGCCCCGCCTGCGTCGATTCGCAAGCAGTACGGTCTCTCTGTGCCCCCCCGCCAGGCTGTGGAATCGTGGCGGGGGTGGTGACGGCCCAGCAACAGCAGGTGACGAAGCGCACCCCCATATGGCCGCCGCACAGCCTTCCCGCTGCTTGCGAATTAATTCCCCCGACACCTTTACATGATGGCGGCCCCGCCTGCGTCGATTCGCAAGCAGTACGGTCTCTCTGTGCCCCCCCGCCAGGCTGTGGAATCGTGGCGGGGGGTGGTGACGGCCCAGCAACAGCAGGTGACGAAGCGCACCCCCATATGGCTGCCGCACAGCCTTCCCGCTGCTTGCGAATTAATTCCCCCGACACCTTTACATGATGGCGGCCCCGCCTGCGTCGATTCGCAAGCAGTACGGTCTCTCTGTGCCCCCCCCGCCAGGCTGTGGAATCGTGGCGGGGGTGGGTGACGGCCCAGCAACAGCAGGTGACGAAGCGCACCCCCATATGGCTGCCGCACAGCCTTCCCGCTGCTTGCGAATTAATTCCCCGACACCTTTACATGATGGCGGCCCCGCCTGCGTCGATTCGCAAGCAGTACGGTATCTCTGTGCCCCCCCCGCCAGGCTGTGGAATCGTGGCGGGGGTGGTGACGGCCCAGCAACAGCAGGTGACGAAGCGCACCCCCATATGGCTGCCGCACAGCCTTCCCGCTGATTGCGAATTAATTCCCCCGACACCTTTACATGATGGCGGCCCCGCCTGCGTCGATTCGCAAGCAGTACGGTCTCTCTGTGCCCCCCCCGCCAGGCTGTGGAATCGTGGCGGGGGTGGTGACGGCCCAGCAACAGCAGGTGACGAAGCGCACCCCCATATGGCTGCCGCACAGCCTTCCCGCTGCTTGCGAATTAATTCCCCCGACACCTTTACATGATGGCGGCCCCGCCTGCGTCGATTCGCAAGCAGTACGGTCTCTCTGTGCCCCCCCCGCCAGGCTGTGGAATCGTGGCGGGGGGTGGTGACGGCCCAGCAACAGCAGGTGACGAAGCGCACCCCCATATGGCCGCCGCACAGCCTTCCCGCTGCTTGCGAATTAATTCCCCCGACACCTTTACATGATGGCGGCCCCGCCTGCGTCGATTCGCAAGCAGTACGGTCTCTCTGTGCCCCCCCCGCCAGGCTGTGGAATCGTGGCGGGGGGTGGTGACGGCCCAGCAACAGCAGGTGACGAAGCGCACCCCCATATGGCTGCCGCACAGCCTTCCCGCTGCTTGCGAATTAATTCCCCCGACACCTTTACATGATAGCGGCCCCGCCTGCGTCGATTCGCAAGCAGTACGGTCTCTCTGTGCCCCCCCACGCCAGGCTGTGGAATCGTGGCGGGGGGTGGTGACGGCCCAGCAACAGCAGGTGACGAAGCGCACCCCCATATGGCTGCCGCACAGCCTTCCCGCTGCTTGCGAATTAATTCCCCCGACACCTTTACATGATGGCGGCCCCGCCTGCGTCGATTCGCAAGCAGTACGGTCTCTCTGTGCCCCCCCGCCAGGCTGTGGAATCGTGGCGGGGGTGGTGATGGCCCAGCAACAGCAGGTGACGAAGCGCACCCCCATATGGCTGCCGCACAGCCTTCCCGCTGCTTGCGAATTAATTCCCCCGACACCTTTACATGATAGCGGCCCCGCCTGCGTCGATTCGCAAGCAGTACGGTCTCTCTGTGCCCCCCCGCCAGGCTGTGGAATCGTGGCGGGGGGTGGTGACGGCCCAGCAACAGCAGGTGACGAAGCGCACCCCCATATGGCTGCCGCACAGCCTTCCCGCTGCTTGCGAATTAATTCCCCCGACACCTTTACATGATGGCGGCCCCGCCTGCGTCGATTCGCAAGCAGTACGGTCTCTCTGTGCCCCCCCCGCCAGGCTGTGGAATCGTGGCGGGGGGTGGTGACGGCCCAGCAACAGCAGGTGACGAAGCGCACCCCCATATGGCTGCCGCACAGCCTTCCCGCTGCTTGCGAATTAATTCCCCCGACACCTTTACATGATGGCGGCCCCGCCTGCGTCGATTCGCAAGCAGTACGGTCTCTCTGTGCCCCCCCCGCCAGGCTGTGGAATCGTGGCGGGGGTGGTGACGGCCCAGCAACAGCAGGTGACGAAGCGCACCCCCATATGGCCGCCGCACAGCCTTCCCGCTGCTTGCGAATTAATTCCCCCGACACCTTTACATGATGGCGGCCCCGCCTGCGTCGATTCGCAAGCAGTACGGTCTCTCTGTGCCCCCCCGCCAGGCTGTGGAATCGTGGCGGGGGGTGGTGACGGCCCAGCAACAGCAGGTGACGAAGCGCACCCCCATATGGCTGCCGCACAGCCTTCCCGCTGCTTGCGAATTAATTCCCCCGACACCTTTACATGATGGCGGCCCCGCCTGCGTCGATTCGCAAGCAGTACGGTCTCTCTGTGCCCCCCCCGCCAGGCTGTGGAATCGTGGCGGGGGTGGTGACGGCCCAGCAACAGCAGGTGACGAAGCGCACCCCCATATGGCTGCCGCACAGCCTTCCCGCTGCTTGCGAATTAATTCCCCCGACACCTTTACATGATGGCGGCCCCGCCTGCGTCGATTCGCAAGCAGTACGGTCTCTCTGTGCCCCCCCCGCCAGGCTGTGGAATCGTGGCGGGGGGTGGTGACGGCCCAGCAACAGCAGGTGACGAAGCGCACCCCCATATGGCTGCCGCACAGCCTTCCCGCTGCTTGCGAATTAATTCCCCCGACACCTTTACATGATGGCGGCCCCGCCTGCGTCGATTCGCAAGCAGTACGGTCTCTCTGTGCCCCCCCCGCCAGGCTGTGGAATCGTGGCGGGGGTGGTGACGGCCCAGCAACAGCAGGCGACGAAGCGCACCCCCATATGGCTGCCGCACAGCCTTCCCGCTGCTTGCGAATTAATTCCCCCGACACCTTTACATGATGGCGGCCCCGCCTGCGTCGATTCGCAAGCAGTACGGTCTCTCTGTGCCCCCCCGCCAGGCTGTGGAATCGTGGCGGGGGTGGTGACGGCCCAGCAACAGCAGGTGACGAAGCGCACCCCCATATGGCCGCCGCACAGCCTTCCCGCTGCTTGCGAATTAATTCCCCCGACACCTTTACATGATGGCGGCCCCGCCTGCGTCGATTCGCAAGCAGTACGGTCTCTCTGTGCCCCCCCCGCCAGGCTGTGGAATCGTGGCGGGGGTGGTGACGGCCCAGCAACAGCAGGTGACGAAGCGCACCCCCATATGGCTGCCGCACAGCCTTCCCGCTGCTTGCGAATTAATTCCCCCGACACCTTTACATGATGGCGGCCCCGCCTGCGTCGATTCGCAAGCAGTACGGTCTCTCTGTGCCCCCCCCGCCAGGCTGTGGAATCGTGGCGGGGGTGGTGACGGCCCAGCAACAGCAGGTGACGAAGCGCACCCCCATATGGCTGCCGCACAGCCTTCCCGCTGCTTGCGAATTAATTCCCCCGACACCTTTACATGATGGCGGCCCCGCCTGCGTCGATTCGCAAGCAGTACGGTCTCTCTGTGCCCCCCCGCCAGGCTGTGGAATCGTGGCGGGGGTGGTGACGGCCCAGCAACAGCAGGTGACGAAGCGCACCCCCATATGGCCGCCGCACAGCCTTCCCGCTGCTTGCGAATTAATTCCCCCGACACCTTTACATGATGGCGGCCCCGCCTGCGTCGATTCGCAAGCAGTACGGTCTCTCTGTGCCCCCCCCCGCCAGGCTGTGGAATCGTGGCGGGGGTGGTGACGGCCCAGCAACAGCAGGTGACGAAGCGCACCCCCATATGGCCGCCGCACAGCCTTCCCGCTGCTTGCGAATTAATTCCCCCGACACCTTTACATGATGGCGGCCCCGCCTGCGTCGATTCGCAAGCAGTACGGTCTCTCTGTGCCCCCCCCCCGCCAGGCTGTGGAATCGTGGCGGGGGTGGTGACGGCCCAGCAACAGCAGGTGACGAAGCGCACCCCCATATGGCCGCCGCACAGCCTTCCCGCTGCTTGCGAATTAATTCCCCCGACACCTTTACATGATGGCGGCCCCGCCTGCGTCGATTCGCAAGCAGTACGGTCTCTCTGTGCCCCCCCGCCAGGCTGTGGAATCGTGGCGGGGGTGGTGACGGCGCAGCAACAGCAGGCGACGAAGCGCACCCCCATATGGCCGCCGCACAGCCTTCCCGCTGCTTGCGAATTAATTCCCCCGACACCTTTACATGATGGCGGCCCCGCCTGCGTCGATTCGCAAGCAGTACGGTCTCTCTGTGCCCCCCCCCCGCCAGGCTGTGGAATCGTGGCGGGGGTGGTGACGGCCCAGCAACAGCAGGCGACGAAGCGCACCCCCATATGGCCGCCGCACAGCCTTCCCGCTGCTTGCGAATTAATTCCCCCGACACCTTTACATGATGGCGGCCCCGCCTGCGTCGATTCGCAAGCAGTACGGTCTCTCTGTGCCCCCCCCGCCAGGCTGTGGAATCGTGGCGGGGGTGGTGACGGCCCAGCAACAGCAGGTGACGAAGCGCACCCCCATATGGCCGCCGCACAGCCTTCCCGCTGCTTGCGAATTAATTCCCCCGACACCTTTACATGATGGCGGCCCCGCCTGCGTCGATTCGCAAGCAGTACGGTCTCTCTGTGCCCCCCCCCGCCAGGCTGTGGAATCGTGGCGGGGGTGGTGACGGCCCAGCAACAGCAGGTGACGAAGCGCACCCCCATATGGCCGCCGCACAGCCTTCCCGCTGCTTGCGAATTAATTCCCCCGACACCTTTACATGATGGCGGCCCCGCCTGCGTCGATTCGCAAGCAGTACGGTCTCTCTGTGCCCCCCCCCGCCAGGCTGTGGAATCGTGGCGGGGGTGGTGACGGCCCAGCAACAGCAGGTGACGAAGCGCACCCCCATATGGCCGCCGCACAGCCTTCCCGCTGCTTGCGAATTAATTCCCCCGACACCTTTACATGATGGCGGCCCCGCCTGCGTCGATTCGCAAGCAGTACGGTCTCTCTGTGCCCCCCCCGCCAGGCTGTGGAATCGTGGCGGGGGTGGTGACGGCCCAGCAACAGCAGGTGACGAAGCGCACCCCCATATGGCCGCCGCACAGCCTTCCCGCTGCTTGCGAATTAATTCCCCCGACACCTTTACATGATGGCGGCCCCGCCTGCGTCGATTCGCAAGCAGTACGGTCTCTCTGTGCCCCCCCCGCCAGGCTGTGGAATCGTGGCGGGGGTGGTGACGGCCCAGCAACAGCAGGTGACGAAGCGCACCCCCATATGGCCGCCGCACAGCCTTCCGCTGCTTGCGAATTAATTCCCCGACACCTTTACATGATGGCGGCCCCGCCTGCGTCGATTCGCAAGCAGTACGGTCTCTCTGTGCCCCCCCCGCCAGGCTGTGGAATCGTGGCGGGGGTGGTGACGGCCCAGCAACAGCAGGTGACGAAGCGCACCCCCATATGGCCGCCGCACAGCCTTCCCGCTGCTTGCGAATTAATTCCCCCGACACCTTTACATGATGGCGGCCCCGCCTGCGTCGATTCGCAAGCAGTACGGTCTCTCTGTGCCCCCCCCCGCCAGGCTGTGGAATCGTGGCGGGGGTGGTGACGGCCCAGCAACAGCAGGTGACGAAGCGCACCCCCATATGGCCGCCGCACAGCCTTCCCGCTGCTTGCGAATTAATTCCCCCGACACCTTTACATGATGGCGGCCCCGCCTGCGTCGATTCGCAAGCAGTACGGTCTCTCTGTGCCCCCCCCCGCCAGGCTGTGGAATCGTGGCGGGGGTGGTGACGGCGCAGCAACAGCAGGCGACGAAGCGCACCCCCATATGGCCGCCGCACAGCCTTCCCGCTGCTTGCGAATTAATTCCCCCGACACCTTTACATGATGGCGGCCCCGCCTGCGTCGATTCGCAAGCAGTACGGTCTCTCTGTGCCCCCCCCGCCAGGCTGTGGAATCGTGGCGGGGGTGGTGACGGCCCAGCAACAGCAGGTGACGAAGCGCACCCCCATATGGCCGCCGCACAGCCTTCCCGCTGCTTGCGAATTAATTCCCCCGACACCTTTACATGATGGCGGCCCCGCCTGCGTCGATTCGCAAGCAGTACGGTCTCTCTGTGCCCCCCCCCGCCAGGCTGTGGAATCGTGGCGGGGGTGGTGACGGCCCAGCAACAGCAGGTGACGAAGCGCACCCCCATATGGCCGCCGCACAGCCTTCCCGCTGCTTGCGAATTAATTCCCCCGACACCTTTACATGATGGCGGCCCCGCCTGCGTCGATTCGCAAGCAGTACGGTCTCTCTGTGCCCCCCCCCCGCCAGGCTGTGGAATCGTGGCGGGGGTGGTGACGGCCCAGCAACAGCAGGTGACGAAGCGCACCCCCATATGGCCGCCGCACAGCCTTCCCGCTGCTTGCGAATTAATTCCCCCGACACCTTTACATGATGGCGGCCCCGCCTGCGTCGATTCGCAAGCAGTACGGTCTCTCTGTGCCCCCCCCGCCAGGCTGTGGAATCGTGGCGGGGGTGGTGACGGCCCAGCAACAGCAGGCGACGAAGCGCACCCCCATATGGCCGCCGCACAGCCTTCCCGCTGCTTGCGAATTAATTCCCCCGACACCTTTACATGATGGCGGCCCCGCCTGCGTCGATTCGCAAGCAGTACGGTCTCTCTGTGCCCCCCCCCGCCAGGCTGTGGAATCGTGGCGGGGGTGGTGACGGCCCAGCAACAGCAGGCGACGAAGCGCACCCCCATATGGCCGCCGCACAGCCTTCCCGCTGCTTGCGAATTAATTCCCCGACACCTTTACATGATGGCGGCCCCGCCTGCGTCGATTCGCAAGCAGTACGGTCTCTCTGTGCCCCCCCCCGCCAGGCTGTGGAATCGTGGCGGGGGTGGTGACGGCCCAGCAACAGCAGGTGACGAAGCGCACCCCCATATGGCCGCCGCACAGCCTTCCCGCTGCTTGCGAATTAATTCCCCGACACCTTTACATGATGGCGGCCCCGCCTGCGTCGATTCGCAAGCAGTACGGTCTCTCTGTGCCCCCCCCCCGCCAGGCTGTGGAATCGTGGCGGGGGTGGTGACGGCCCAGCAACAGCAGGTGACGAAGCGCACCCCCATATGGCCGCCGCACAGCCTTCCCGCTGCTTGCGAATTAATTCCCCCGACACCTTTACATGATGGCGGCCCCGCCTGCGTCGATTCGCAAGCAGTACGGTCTCTCTGTGCCCCCCCCCGCCAGGCTGTGGAATCGTGGCGGGGGTGGTGACGGCCCAGCAACAGCAGGTGACGAAGCGCACCCCCATATGGCCGCCGCACAGCCTTCCCGCTGCTTGCGAATTAATTCCCCCGACACCTTTACATGATGGCGGCCCCGCCTGCGTCGATTCGCAAGCAGTACGGTCTCTCTGTGCCCCCCCCCGCCAGGCTGTGGAATCGTGGCGGGGGTGGTGACGGCCCAGCAACAGCAGGCGACGAAGCGCACCCCCATATGGCCGCCGCACAGCCTTCCCGCTGCTTGCGAATTAATTCCCCCGACACCTTTACATGATGGCGGCCCCGCCTGCGTCGATTCGCAAGCAGTACGGTCTCTCTGTGCCCCCCCCGCCAGGCTGTGGAATCGTGGCGGGGGTGGTGACGGCCCAGCAACAGCAGGCGACGAAGCGCACCCCCATATGGCCGCCGCACAGCCTTCCCGCTGCTTGCGAATTAATTCCCCCGACACCTTTACATGATGGCGGCCCCGCCTGCGTCGATTCGCAAGCAGTACGGTCTCTCTGTGCCCCCCCCGCCAGGCTGTGGAATCGTGGCGGGGGTGGTGACGGCCCAGCAACAGCAGGTGACGAAGCGCACCCCCATATGGCCGCCGCACAGCCTTCCCGCTGCTTGCGAATTAATTCCCCCGACACCTTTACATGATGGCGGCCCCGCCTGCGTCGATTCGCAAGCAGTACGGTCTCTCTGTGCCCCCCCCGCCAGGCTGTGGAATCGTGGCGGGGGTGGTGACGGCCCAGCAACAGCAGGCGACGAAGCGCACCCCCATATGGCCGCCGCACAGCCTTCCCGCTGCTTGCGAATTAATTCCCCCGACACCTTTACATGATGGCGGCCCCGCCTGCGTCGATTCGCAAGCAGTACGGTCTCTCTGTGCCCCCCCCGCCAGGCTGTGGAATCGTGGCGGGGTGGTGACGGCCCAGCAACAGCAGGTGACGAAGCGCACCCCCATATGGCCGCCGCACAGCCTTCCCGCTGCTTGCGAATTAATTCCCCCGACACCTTTACATGATGGCGGCCCCGCCTGCGTCGATTCGCAAGCAGTACGGTCTCTCTGTGCCCCCCCCGCCAGGCTGTGGAATCGTGGCGGGGGTGGTGACGGCCCAGCAACAGCAGGCGACGAAGCGCACCCCCATATGGCCGCCGCACAGCCTTCCCGCTGCTTGCGAATTAATTCCCCCGACACCTTTACATGATGGCGGCCCGCCTGCGTCGATTCGCAAGCAGTACGGTCTCTCTGTGCCCCCCCCCGCCAGGCTGTGGAATCGTGGCGGGGGTGGTGACGGCCCAGCAACAGCAGGCGACGAAGCGCACCCCCATATGGCCGCCGCACAGCCTTCCGCTGCTTGCGAATTAATTCCCCCGACACCTTTACATGATGGCGGCCCCGCCTGCGTCGATTCGCAAGCAGTACGGTCTCTCTGTGCCCCCCCGCCAGGCTGTGGAATCGTGGCGGGGGTGGTGACGGCCCAGCAACAGCAGGTGACGAAGCGCACCCCCATATGGCCGCCGCACAGCCTTCCCGCTGCTTGCGAATTAATTCCCCGACACCTTTACATGATGGCGGCCCCGCCTGCGTCGATTCGCAAGCAGTACGGTCTCTCTGTGCCCCCCCCCGCCAGGCTGTGGAATCGTGGCGGGGGTGGTGACGGCGCAGCAACAGCAGGTGACGAAGCGCACCCCCATATGGCCGCCGCACAGCCTTCCCGCTGCTTGCGAATTAATTCCCCCGACACCTTTACATGATGGCGGCCCCGCCTGCGTCGATTCGCAAGCAGTACGGTCTCTCTGTGCCCCCCCCGCCAGGCTGTGGAATCGTGGCGGGGGTGGTGACGGCCCAGCAACAGCAGGCGACGAAGCGCACCCCCATATGGCCGCCGCACAGCCTTCCCGCTGCTTGCGAATTAATTCCCCCGACACCTTTACATGATGGCGGCCCGCCTGCGTCGATTCGCAAGCAGTACGGTCTCTCTGTGCCCCCCCCCGCCAGGCTGTGGAATCGTGGCGGGGGTGGTGACGGCGCAGCAACAGCAGGCGACGAAGCGCACCCCCATATGGCCGCCGCACAGCCTTCCCGCTGCTTGCGAATTAATTCCCCGACACCTTTACATGATGGCGGCCCCGCCTGCGTCGATTCGCAAGCAGTACGGTCTCTCTGTGCCCCCCCCGCCAGGCTGTGGAATCGTGGCGGGGGTGGTGACGGCCCAGCAACAGCAGGCGACGAAGCGCACCCCCATATGGCCGCCGCACAGCCTTCCGCTGCTTGCGAATTAATTCCCCCGACACCTTTACATGATGGCGGCCCCGCCTGCGTCGATTCGCAAGCAGTACGGTCTCTCTGTGCCCCCCCCCGCCAGGCTGTGGAATCGTGGCGGGGGTGGTGACGGCCCAGCAACAGCAGGCGACGAAGCGCACCCCCATATGGCCGCCGCACAGCCTTCCCGCTGCTTGCGAATTAATTCCCCGACACCTTTACATGATGGCGGCCCGCCTGCGTCGATTCGCAAGCAGTACGGTCTCTCTGTGCCCCCCCGCCAGGCTGTGGAATCGTGGCGGGGGTGGTGACGGCCAGCAACAGCAGGCGACGAAGCGCACCCCCATATGGCCGCCGCACAGCCTTCCCGCTGCTTGCGAATTAATTCCCCCGACACCTTTACATGATGGCGGCCCCGCCTGCGTCGATTCGCAAGCAGTACGGTCTCTCTGTGCCCCCCCGCCAGGCTGTGGAATCGTGGCGGGGTGGTGACGGCCCAGCAACAGCAGGCGACGAAGCGCACCCCCATATGGCCGCCGCACAGCCTTCCGCTGCTTGCGAATTAATTCCCCGACACCTTTACATGATGGCGGCCCCGCCTGCGTCGATTCGCAAGCAGTACGGTCTCTCTGTGCCCCCCCCCGCCAGGCTGTGGAATCGTGGCGGGGGTGGTGACGGCCCAGCAACAGCAGGTGACGAAGCGCACCCCCATATGGCCGCCGCACAGCCTTCCCGCTGCTTGCGAATTTAATTCCCCCGACACCTTTACATGATGGCGGCCCCGCCTGCGTCGATTCGCAAGCAGTACGGTCTCTCTGTGCCCCCCCCGCCAGGCTGTGGAATCGTGGCGGGGGTGGTGACGGCCGCAGCAACAGCAGGCGACGAAGCGCACCCCCATATGGCCGCCGCACAGCCTTCCCGCTGCTTGCGAATTAATTCCCCGACACCTTTACATGATGGCGGCCCCCGCCTGCGTCGAATTCGCAAGCAGTACGGTCTCTCTGTGCCCCCCCCGCCAGGCTGTGGAATCGTGGCGGGGGTGGTGACGGCCCAGCAACAGCAGGCGACGAAGCGCACCCCCATATGGCCGCCGCACAGCCTTCCCGCTGCTTGCGAATTAATTCCCCGACACCTTTACATGATGGCGCCCCGCCTGCGTCGATTCGCAAGCAGTACGGTCTCTCTGTGCCCCCCCGCCAGGCTGTGGAATCGTGGCGGGGGTGGTGACGGCCGCAGCAACAGCAGGCGACGAAGCGCACCCCCATATGGCCGCCGCACAGCCTTCCCGCTGCTTGCGAATTAATTCCCCCGACACCTTTACATGATGGCGGCCCCGCCTGCGTCGATTCGCAAGCAGTACGGTCTCTCTGTGCCCCCCCCGCCAGGCTGTGGAATCGTGGCGGGGTGGTGACGGCCCAGCAACAGCAGGTGACGAAGCGCACCCCCATATGGCCGCCGCACAGCCTTCCCGCTGCTTGCGAATTAATTCCCCGACACCTTTACATGATGGCGGCCCGCCTGCGTCGATTCGCAAGCCAGTACGGTCTCTCTGTGCCCCCCCCGCCAGGCTGTGGAATCGTGGCGGGGGTGGTGACGGCCAGCAACAGCAGGCGACGAAGCGCACCCCCATATGGCCGCCGCACAGCCTTCCCGCTGCTTGCGAATTAATTCCCCCGACACCTTTACATGATGGCGCCCCGCCTGCGTCAATTCGCAAGCAGTACGGTCTCTCTGTGCCCCCCCGCCAGGCTGTGGAATCGTGGCGGGGGTGGTGACGGCCCAGCAACAGCAGGTGACGAAGCGCACCCCCATATGGCCGCCGCACAGCCTTCCCGCTGCTTGCGAATTAATTCCCCCGACACCTTTACATGATGGCGGCCCCGCCTGCGTCGATTCGCAAGCAGTACGGTCTCTCTGTGCCCCCCCCCCCGCCAGGCTGTGGAATCGTGGCGGGGTGGTGACGGCGCCCCAGCAACAGCAGGCGACGAAGCGCACCCCCATATGGCCGCCGCACAGCCTTCCCGCTGCTTGCGAATTAATTCCCCCGACACCTTTACATGATGGCGGCCCCGCCTGCGTCGATTCGCAAGCAGTACGGTCTCTCTGTGCCCCCCCGCCAGGCTGTGGAATCGTGGCGGGGGTGGTGACGGCCAGCAACAGCAGGCG
>BDSI01000542.1:0-23678 GCA_003117195.1 Eudorina sp. 2006-703-Eu-15
AACCCTAAACCCTAAACCCTAAACCCTAAACCCTAAACCCTAAACCCTAAAACCCTAAACCCCTAAACCCTAAACCCTAAACCCTAAACCTAAACCCTAAAAACCCTAAACCCTAAACCCTAAACAAACCCTAAAACCCTAAACCCTAAACCCTAAACCCTAAACCCTAAACCCTAAAACCCTAAACCCTAAACCCTAAACCCTAAAACCCTAAAACCCTAAACCCTAAACCTAAACCCTAAACCCTAAACCTAAACCCTAAACCCTAAACCCTAACCCTAAACCCTAAACCCTAAACCCTAACCCTAAACCCTAAACCCTAAACCCTAAACCCTAAACCCTAGACCCCCTGTAACCCTAACGAACCTTTTCTGCGCGCCATCAGCAACCCTAAGCAACCCTAAACCCAAACCCCATTCATAACCCTCGCGGACCATCTCCTAACCCTTTGGCCGACCCTTTCATACCATTTCCGACCCTGAACCCAAACCGCACTTTATACTGACAAACATTTCCGAGGGCAATTCGGCCCTTATTTAACCTTACCAACTATAGGACTGCCGCAGGGCGCCAAGTGCTACTGCCCAACGTTCCTCCATCGATCCGGGCAGACCCTGCCGGCATGCAAAAACCTACATGCAAGTGATACGTGTGGATGTTATTAGTGAATAGCAGCATTTTTCATCCAAGGACAGCCCTGAACCTCGCAACAAGAGGCCATACAACGCAGAGCTCTACTTTGTCACCTTCAGCACAAAACGCAGACCCATAAACCCTGGTCTGGTAGCCCTGGCTTATCCATTGCAAGCCCTATGCCGATCACAGCGTCCCTCGCCTCACCTGAGCTTGGTTGGCAGATCCATTGGTCCGCAGCCTTGCAGCTCCCCCGCAGCTTCCTCTCTCACATTCTTACATGTGCGTCCATAATCCGCTTGCTAAGAAAATTTGATGCTCCTAAAGGCAAGTGTATGTCTGCCGGCGACCTGGGTTGTGGCATATCGACAGAGCTCTATGCGTAGAATGTTGAGCGAAATCATCGTCTGGAAATAATAGATTGAGCAGCTGTAGTCGCAGTTGCCCAGCAGAGTGACCCGATTTGCCAAGCTACCTCCGTCCGGCCAGCAAATCTCCCGTACTGAAACAGAATAAAAGCCCTGTCATCACCGCACTGTGCCATTATTATCTTGTTCTTTCCTATCTTTCTTAGTGTGACTTACTCATGGTGGCAGGCGTGCTGTAGGTTCGACACGGGAGCTGTCCTGACAAGTAACCGGTGGGTCGGTTGGCAACGACTGCGTGGTCTCCGAGTACCGCAACCATGCCTTTGTCGTCTCGACTGCACAGCCGCATCCTCCACACCAACATCACGTGCCTTCTGACGATTTATGCTTAAGCACCGCTCACGGTCCACTCAACATGAGCAACATGCTTCGGAGTCCGTCGGCTCACACAGTAGTCCATTTTTCGCCGTTTCCGTTGCTTGTGTTGCACCATGAAGCTGTGGCATGAGTGGTCTTGCTCCCTGATGATCCTTTAAAGCGACGCCCCGCCCCTTCCGTCATGTCCCGCGATGCTGCAGGCTGCCCACTACGTCCGTTACGTCTGTCTCTGCGACGTGGCCCACAAGCCGCACGGGTCCACCAAATGGTGAGTGACGCATGGTCGTGTCCGTATGGCTGTTGTGTCCAGTTTGTGATCCTGTTTGGGGCTCTTTTGTGTGAAACAGTGTGGGTACGGGTCAAGGGTGAGGGATCAAGGATGCACGACGGGAGCCTGCCTGATGCCATGCTCTGCGTGTCGAACCTCTGTCTCGCGATTCTGTGGTTCCTGTAGACTTGCCGCTCTTTGGCATTTCCCTTACTTGTGCCCCTTGTGCTCTGTGCCGCAGGATCGGTGGGCTGCGTGGCAGGTGATGGTGCCCGTTGAGGGCCTCACGACGCCTGTCCGTGTCACCCTGGCGCGCAACGAGGGTGATCGACGGACAATCGGAATTACGTTGTACCCAAGGAGATTGCAAGGAGGCTTCGCGCTCATGGGGACCACCTCCCCGACCACACCTTGGATGCATGGTTGTCAACACGCAAGAGTTTGAAGACGCTGGTCGTGCGGGACACGTTGTTGCTGGGCGGCTCAAGGCACTCGGGCCGTACAGCCCCGGGCTTCTGCTGTGAAGCTTGCCAGCTGTGCAGCCATGCGGGCTGCACTCTACAAGCATCGCGCCCTTCGTCCCATGGCGGAGCATGTAATGCGCCTGTCCGATCTACGCCCGCCCCTTGCGCCACCTCCTCCACCGTCACTCCTGTTCAGTTCGCCGCTGCCGAGGCGTTTGAGGCCGGCCTGCGCAAGGAATGGCGCCATGGCAGCCGAGCGCCGGGCGCACCAACAACACGCTTCAAGACCGCGCAAGACCCGTGGATTCCCCTGGTCGTCTCACCCTGCGGCGACGGTGGCGGCGGCGGCGCGGCGGCGCCCACCACCACCACCACCACCACCACCACCACCACACCACCACCACCTCCCAAGCCTGCCCTGGGAGCTTTTCGTCCACGACCGCCGTCACCGCCTCCAGTTCTTCAATCGCAGCCAGGGTCGCCGTCACCGTCACCCGCGCCCCCGCGCCCAACCCCATTGCCACAACAGGGACAGCCACCACCAACGCCCCTTCTGATACCACCGCCGCCAATGTCCAGCCGGTCGCCTCCTTCCTCCGTCGCCATGCAGTGGAGCCCGCTGCACAGCCACCAGATCGCCCCGCGGAGGGCCCCGACTACATTGCGCTGGCATCCGGTTTCTACCCAGTGGACTCGCCCCTGCCGGACTGTCTCCCCTACAATGACTGGGAGAGGGTGCCGACGCCGGCCGTTCCAGATTCGGCATCCTGCAGCTCGTGCGGCGCGCCGGTAGGGGGAGCCTTGCTCGCTGCCGGTGGTCGACGAACTTCCCGTTTTCAAGGAGTGGGCGATGCAGCGATATAACTTCCAGGAAGGGGGCTCGTTGGGCATCAGCGCCGCCACCTACCGTGGACTTCAGAGCACTGTATCCAAGTTCCTGGGTTTGCTTACACGTGGCTGGGCGTCCGGATGCCCTTCCTGTCGCTACGGTTGTTCAGCAACCAGGTAAGGCCAGGGCCCGGGGCAGGGGTTGCGGGGGGCGGGGGAGTGGTACAGGTGGGAGGGCGACGGCCGTGTGGTACACACTGACCCTGCCAAGTACAGACGTGGATTGTACTGCCACCACTCGGCGGTGTTGCTTGCATGGATGGCGAAACCTTGCCTGTGTAGCCCGGTGAGGCACACCCTTGTGTTGTACCTTACAGCCGGGCTTGTCCCCCCTAGTCCCCCCTAGTCCCCCCACACTCCTGCTTTTCTGTTGGTGGTGTGGTGTGTGCAGTTTGCGCTTCTCAACTTTGTGGACTTCATGGTACGGCGGTGTCAGCGTGACCACACCCAGGTGGAGATCACTCGCTTGGTCAAGGTGGTCCAGTACCTAAAGCAGTGCGACGCTGTCGGCTCAGAGCACAAGGTGCGAATCACGAACAGAGCATGATGGCTCTGGTGGGTGCATCCGGACAGCAACTACCTAGTAGTGGCGTTTGGGGTGTGTGGGTGTATGTTGCCTGGGCACTTTGAGGGCGGAATACACAGCATCATTGCAGCCCCGAAGCCTCTCCGTGCAACCCATCATCCACACAACTGCTCCCACCCCGCTGTCAACTACAGGAGCGACACTGCCTCCGCCTACTGCGCTGGCTCAACACCATGCAGCGACAGCTGCGCAAGGACCACCCCCTTGCACTGCCGCCAGCGCCTGCCCCTGCGCCGGTGGCGGCTGTTGTGGAGGACGTCGCCACCCAGCGGCGGCGGAGCCCGGGCACCAGAGGCCACGGTGATGACGGAAGAGGACAAGGAGGAGAAGGGTTTAGGGGGGTTAGGGTTAGGTTTACGGTTTAGGGTTTAAGACCCGCCGCGACTACTAGTTAGGGTAGGTTAGGGTTTAGGGTTAAGGGTTAGGGTTAAGGTAGGGTTAGGGTTTAGGGTTAGGAACCCCGCCGCGACCACTGCCGCCGCCGCCGCAACCACAGCAGCAGCAGCCGCCACCGCCGCCGTCACAGCGACCAACACCGCGGTCGCCGCGACCACCGCCACCTCCACCGCCGCCACCGCCACCGCCGCCGCCCCCGCTGCCGCGACCGCAGCAGCACGTCGCCCGCAGCTGCCCACCCGCGTGCAGCTCCTGCGCTTGTGACCGGTGTGCGACAGCGTGCGGACACCGCCCTGAGGATGGACCTGGAGACTGGCTGCAACCCAATCCTAGCTACGACGGCCCGGATGCAGCTGCACGCCCTGCTCTGCGAGTTCCTGACGGGTGTGTACCTACCGCCGCCGCGGATGGCCAGCCTGTGCACCCTCATGGTGCCTGGCCAGCTCATCTGCCAGCAACCCGGCTGCTACCGACATGGCTGCCGGGGCAACAACCTGGTGGTGGAGGCTGCGTGCCCGCGGATGCGTGTTGCCAACAGGGAGCGGCGGCTCATCATGGAGCTCAGCCACCACAAGACGGAGCGGTACCAGCGCCATCTCCGCCACTCCGTGTTGCCCTGCCGTCGGAGCTGGCAGCATCTGTGCGACCTACGTGCGGTGGGCTAGGCCTGTGCTGCTCAACGGGCAGCCCTTGCCAGGACCTCGACACTCCGTACCTGTTGGTGAACCACAACGGTGTCCCCTTCGCGCGGCTGCCAACACAGTCGCGACGGAGTGGCGCGACATCCAGGACCTGAATGACGCACCCTGGGCGCCCTTTCCGCCGCAGCGGCTGCGGCACATCCACGCCACCGGCGCCTACGAGGCGCTGGTCCAGGAGGTAGCTCAGCGGCAGAGCACCTTGTCGCCCGACGCCCGGCTGATGGGCAACTCGGTGCGACCTGGCGGTCCCACTACATCCAGCGGGAGGGTGACATCCTAGCGCAGGCTGGCATTGAGCGCCTGCTGGGTGGCGGCAGCAGAGCTGAGCCGCATGGCGGGCGGCCCGTCCCAGCAGCGGCCGAGCTCTGGAGCGCCACCCCCAGCCGCCGCCGCGGCGGCTGTGACCCAGCCACCGCCGCGGCGGCCTCGGCCCCAGCCGCCGCCGCGGCAGCCTCGACCCCAGCCACCGCCGCGGCGGCCTCGGCCCCAGCCGCCGCCCGACCCAGAAGCGACGGTGTCCAGGTCCTGAGGGTGGGCCACCAGCGGCCAGGAAGCGGACTGAGCCACTGACAACAGAGGTGGCCCCATCCGTGGCAGGGAAGACAAATGGAGCTGGGAGAGGGGAGCAAGGAGCAGAGGAGGAGGAGGAGAGGGCAGAGAGGAGAGGGGAGGAAGGGGAGGGCGAGAACGGTGAATCGGATTGGGAGGATTGGGAGATTGGAGGAGGAGGAGGAGGAGGAGGGAGACGGTGGTACAGCAGTGGGGACGGGAGGAGGAGGAGGAGATGGAGGAGGGGAGGCGTACGACAACAGGGAAGGGGAGGCCGCAAGGGAGGGGGACGAGTGGGAGGGGGCTTGGCGGACAGTGATGGGTCCGGTTAGTTGGGGCGCCAAACCGGATGGGGATGTGTAGATGACGGCGGGGACAACGGGGGACGGATCGTACTGTGCGCGGGACCTGGGTTGTGGGGTTGGAAGGTGAGCACCACCAGCAACCGATCGCCCGCCGCCCCCGCGCAAACCCACATCGAGGGTGGCCTGTAGGCCCCGCCGCGGCGGTCCGCTGCCCTGGGCTTGCGTCTTGGTCCAGGGTCTGGGGATGGATCGGGGTTGGTCATTCATCAAACCCTCGTGCACATGCACGCACGCACGTACGCACGGCCCCCGCCGTCACCCCTACCTTGCGCACCACTCTTATTTTAATTGATGGCTGTGCGGGGGATGAACGAACGAATGGCTGTACGGCGGATGATTGGATGGTGTGTGATGGATGGAAGGTGTGTGACGTTTTGCTTTGGGCAAACCCGTAAGTCGTTTGCCCCCGTCAGGTCTTTTGGACCCACTGTGGAGGCCTGCAAGTGCTGGGTGCGGACGGTGTGTACTGCCAAGGCACAACCCAAAGCCAGCAGGTCCTGAAAAATGTGTGTGTGGGGGGGGGGGGGCGGGCTCAGGCCGTTTGGTTTGGGTGTAATGCCTGTGGTGATGTGCCCTCTGGGTAGTACGTGTCCCGGGTGGTGTCCGACAGGTTCGCCGTTTTCGATGGTCGGTGCCCGAAAACGGACCGTGCGGTTTGTGTTTTTGCGTGCGTTTGTCTCCATAGCAGCTGATCACAAAGTCGCATATTTTGTCTGTGATATTTGGTGTAATATCGCATGCAATGTCTCCTCTTGTCCGGATCCTGCGCGATCTTCCGAACGGTTGCCGCATCAGTCACCAAACGGTCACCGTACTTCAATCAAAAAAACTCAGCAACGTGCAAGCCGACCTTAGAGGATATTGCAATCTTTTTTCTGGCCAGGCAAACTCTTCCATTTTGATTTTCACACAACGCTTCCTCCATGGACCTTCGTCTGGCTCCGTAAACGCCAGCCGGCCTGATTGATGATAGCCTAGCAAATAACGTATCACCTAGCCACGATACTAAATACAGTAGATCGACTGATTGATCTAAGGGCCTCATGGTGCGAGAGACCAAGGCAGCGAGACGACCAGCATGCGCCAAGCTGCAGATCGTCAAGGAGCTCACCGCACTTTTTGCTTCAAACGAGGTATGCATGACCATCGGGCCATGAACCTTTGTTTGTGTCAGGTTCAGCAAGCTGGCGGAACAGGTTGCCTGACTGCGACAGCTCCCGATGGCAAAAATGCTTACACCCCATTTTACGCGCACCACCCGCAGAATGCTGCCGGAGGTGATCAAGGCTGCAGCGCTGGCCAAGGGCACTCGGCAGCATCAACGCGGACAGCATGTGTCAAGTTCTGGACGTCCTCGCTCGGCGCACAGGGCTGGGCCAGGAGTCCGTGTTTGTCGACCTGGGTTGTGGGCTTGGAAGGTGAGCACCTTGCGCGCCCCAGCCACCAGCAACCGATCGCCCGCCGCCCCCGCGCAAACCCACATCGAGGGTGGCCTGTAGGCCCCGCCGCGGCGGTCTGCTGCCCTGGGGCTTGCGTCTTGGGTCCGGGTCTCGGGGAATTGTCTTGCGCCCCTTTGGTCATTCTTCAACGACCCTAGCTGCGCACAGGCAGGGTCCCGCATGTACGTATGTACGTACATACGTACGTACGTACCCGGCGTACAGCTCGATGCGCGCACAGCCACCCCGCCCGTCCCGGCCACACCACCGTTCCACAGCGCGCCCCCCAGCCACCAGCAACCGATCGCCCGCCGCCCCCGCGCAAACCCACATCGAGGGTGGCCTGTAGGCCTCGCCGCGGTGGTCCGCTGCCCTGGGGCTTGCGTCTTGGGTCCGCTCCCAACCCATTTGGGTCACCCACAGTAGGTCTGGCTCTTCCCCTCTTACGTCCCAATCCACTCCGCCAATTCGTTCCTTCCCCGCAGGCCAATGCTGCAGGCCATGGCCCAGGCCCGGCCCCGTCGCTGCATTGGTGTGGAGCTGGACGCACACAAGGTGGACTGCGCCCTGCGCTTTATCCACCTGTGCTGCGAGCAGAGTCTACATTTCAAGAACCGCATCAACGACTTCATCATCGTCACGGGCAGCGTCCGACAGGTACGAGAAGGGCTCTTGTTTGTTCTGCTTCGCGTTCCACCCCTCTGCCTTCTCTCCCAACAGCATGTCACACATCACCACTCCTCCCCCACCAAAACCCTGCTGCCCCCTGATCAAAACCCACATCCCCAAACCCTACATCCCCAAACCCTACATCCCAAACCCTACATCCCCAAACCCACATCCCCGCCCAGGCCCCCATCCTTCACCCCGCGCCCACTCATTTCTACGCCTTCTGGAGGGCTGGGCAGCGGTTGACAAGGTCGACATAGCCGACTACTTCATGGCGCACACCTCGCGCAAGGTGAGCTGAGCTCAGCGGCACCCCACTGCCCGCCCCGGCCCAGTACCCAGTAGTGACCCTAGGTCTTTGCGGGAAGGGGTGAAGAGGGACAGGCCCGCCCAAGTCGAATCCATTACATACATGCTGGCTCATCTCATCCCCCTGCCTGCTTCTCACATGTTTCTGGACCCCGTTCCCCCTTCCCCCCACGCTCCCAACAGGCAATTGTCGTCGTTCAGAACACCCTCTCCGCGGCGGTGGACCCCGTCGCCATGATGGCCGAGTTCGGCTTCCGAGGCCTCAAGCTGGTCGGCCGCGTGACGGTCGCCATGATCGGAAGTAAGAAGGCGGGGGCAGGGCGGGGCAAGGGGGGTTTCGGGGCAAGGGAGGTTTTTAAGGGGCAGGCGAGGGGGGTTTCGGGGGCAGGGGGATGGGCGCGGGATGGGGTGGTAGCTGGGGACGGACGGAGGGGCAGCCATGTGTGTCGTGTCGTGGGGGCCAGCGGTGGAGGGGTGTGTATGTACACGTATGCGGCTCTTCTTTTTTCCCTCGTGGGAGGACCCACATACATACATGTGCTGCAAACAAACGTAAACATGGTGTGATGCTGCCCCTGTGGTGTGTGATCCCCCTGCAGAAGGGGAGATCAAGACGGCCTACGTCTTTGGGGTGGACCACGGGACACTTCTTCAGCAAGACGGACCACCGCACCGGCGGTCTTGGCCGCCGCGGCCGCCGCCATCCCGTGCGGCACCGCCCGCCGCATCGTCTGCGACAACGAGGCGGTGGCCGGCGTCGCCCGGCGGGTCAGCAAGATGAGCGCGCTGCGTGAGGTGCTGGAGGGCGCGCCCACGGAGGGAGCCCTGCCCAAGGGGCTCACCCGGGACGACGTGGATCGTCTCCTCCCGGCAATCAGAGGTTCCGCCGCCGAGGCGTCGCTGGCACGCGAACAGGAGGTAGGTGCGCGGGGGGCTTTCTTTGGTTGGGTGTTTTGGGGCTTATTAGTGCGCAACTCAACAAGGAACGAACGGGGGATGATAGATATATGACGTGCGTGGGGCTTGGGTTTGCTAGGGTCACAGGGACTCACCCTAGACTGCGCCCCACGCCGACCCATATCCGTATCCGTATCCATCCACCTCTTCACCCCCCACCCCCCCTCCCCGAAAACGCAGTTCCGCCGGCTCCCCTGGGTGGGCGGCCGGTACGAGGTCAACCGGAACGGTGTCTTCCGGCTACATGTCGACCACCAGCAGCAGCAGCACACCACCACCACCACCAGCAAGATCAGCAGGCAGTGGCGGCGGCGGCGGCGGCGGCCTCATCTGCTTCATCTACTGCCACAGCGTCCTCCGAGATTGCATCGGCAATGACGGCCACTACTTCGTCCGCCTTGCGCGCGGCAACGGCGCCAACGCCAACGTCAAGGTCGCCGTGCGCAACGCTGTGGCCTTTGCCTGGCTGCCCGCCGAGCAGACCAGCCAGCTGGCGCTGGATGCGGACGGCCGGACGATCCGCGGCGGGGACACGCCGCGGGTGTACCACCGGGACGGCGACCGCACCAACAACCGGGTCGAGAACCTGGTGCTGCTGCGGCCCAGCGAGGCGGCCCCCATCAACACCGACACCAGCGCATCATCGCCAGTACCAAACATACTACGGCGGGGAGCCCGCGGCCAACGGCCGAGAACGCCCAGAAGACCACCACCACCACCAGTACCACCACCACCACCACCACAACCTCCCGGACCCTCCTCGGTGACACCACCACCACCACAACGACGGGCCCGAGCGCGGCACCCGTCCTCCCCCCGCGCGCAGCAGCAGCAGCAGCGCAGCAGCAGCAGCAGCAGCAGCAGCAGCAGCAGCAGCAGCAGCAGCAGCAGCAGCAGCAAGCAGCAGCAGCAGCAGCAGCAGCAGCAGCAGCAGCAGCAGCAGCAGCAGCAGCAGCAGCAGCAGCAGTGCACGACCACCGCAGTGACGGCGGCGGCGCACACCACAGCGGCAACACCGCCGCTGCCGCCGCCGCCACCACCACTACCACCACCACAACCCGAAAGCGGCGTCGTGCAGCGGCACCAAGACCACCACCACCACCACCACCACTACCGCCCGCAAGACACCGAAGACGAAGCCCGCGTGCACCCCGCGGCAGCCACCACGAGCGCCGCCGCCACCACCACGACGCGCCTCAGCGCGTGTCGCGGCCCAGCGCGCCTACGGATGTGGACCCGCCGATGAGAATGGTGGCGGCGGCGGCGGCGGCGGCGGCGGCGGGGGCCTCAAGGCGCGAGTGGCTGCCGCGCTTCAGCACGTGACACCCGTGTGGCGGGTGGGGCAGCGCATCGCGGAGCTACAGCAGGGCACGGCGGTGTGGTGGTGGCGACGGCCGCGGCGACGGCGACGGTGATGGCGGCGGCGGCGGCGGTGGATGAGGAGGAGGAGGACGGGCGGCGGCACGCTCCTGAGTGTCGAGCTTGATTGGGTGGCGGGGCGGGGCGGGGCGGGCGAGGTACATACCCGTGTACATACCCAGACAGATAGACGCACAGGCAGGACAGCAGGCAAGACAGACAGACAGACGCGCATACTACGTGTCGGACGCAGAGGTGTATGTGTGCCGCCCGATCGCCCCAAGCAACCCCGTGTGCGTTGTGTAGTAGGCGCAGGGGTTCATGTGTGTCGGCGGCCAGACGCAGGTGTGTATGTCCGCGGTTTCATTCCATTTATTTTATTTTATTTTTTTATTCTCGCACAAGACGAGATGTGTATGTGTGTGGAGGCAGGCAGGCAGGCAGGCAGGCAGCAGGCAGGCAGATTGGTATACATCGGTGTCTGTCGACACCCCCCATTCATACGTACCACGCACGCACGCACGCACGCACGAACGCACACATGCGCCCGGGACCACACGCGCTCTGAGTACTGTTACTACCACCATGTAAACGTGTGTGTGTATCCGTAACTAACGGGGGCGGCATGCAGCAGATAGATGTATACAACGACGGACAGACAGACAGACAGACAGACAGACAGAACACGGCAGTGCAAAGGGCAGTGGTGATACAGATAGAGTTGCCTTGGAAGAACGCTCGCGCTCGGCGCAGCAGCGGACTAACCAGCGGACACACCAAAAGCAAAATACACCAAGCAACAAAACGCACCTGCAGCTTTATCTATCGTCCTCCAGATTCATATACAAGAAATAATCATCACAGAAAAAAGGTATAAAAAATATAATTAAATCGGCGTACCATCCATCCACATGTTTTACAACCCAATACTGTTTTACTTGCGCGCGCCGGACCGACGACCGACCGACGACCGAGACCGAATACTGCAAGTAAAATAAGCGCCGCCGCGCCAACAACACTATCAAGCAATACAAAATAATAATATTAATAGCAGCAGGGTCATCAAATCCATCAATCATGTCAATCATGTCCGAGGTCCACAGCTAGTTTGGGTGGTTGGTTGCAGCAGTAGTACGGCTCGCCAAGGCGGGCGGGCGAGCGGGAGCCAGCCAGCCCAACCACGGTTCTGACGCCCGCCGATCCGCGACCAGCAACACATGGACACCCCACGGACGCGTTGCGGCCAGCAGAAAGCCCAGGCGCGCAGCGAAAAGAAAGATTTGCATGGGCGAAAAGCGAAAAATGCTAAATCGGCAGGGAACCCCATGAGGCGCGAAAATGAATCAATAGAGCTCGCGCCGATCTTTTATTCCGATTTAGCGTTGTAGGGCACCCACTGCGCGCAAACATACACACATCCGCTGCGGAATATCACAGCGCCGCAGGCGCGCTCGCGCGAAATTTGGCCCCTGCGAGCTCAATTTTCGCCCTAGATTTTGCCCCAGGCTCATCTCTAGAACGCGGACATATCCGGTTCTGTCTGTCCGTCTGCTCGTTTGCCACCCCTGCCTCTTAAGGCGCGGGCCGAGCTGGGGTGCTGCTGCTGCTCCCGCGCTCTGCGGCTGCCGGTGACCCCCGCGCCGAACGACCCCAACCGGCCTCCGCGACCAGTGCTGCTCGGAGCATCATCTATCTCCTGCTCTTAGTAATCCATCATGGACTGCCCACCGACGACCCAGCACGCGCGGCGGCCTCGCTGCTGCCGCTGCTGCCGCGCTGCCGCTGTCGCAGCCCGAGGACGCCACCCTGCCTCTCCTCTCCCAGGAGCCCGAGCCACCCGCGCCGGCAGGCGCCTCACAGCAGGAGGCGCTGCCCAGCAGCCCGCGTCCTGACCACCTTGAGCGCTCTCCTCAACAGCAGCCGCAGTCGCAGACACCACCCTCACCGCTGCCGGGTCAAGCTCGCCGCCGGCACCCCAGCCTTGTCGTACTCGGGCCGGCGTGGCGGAGGGAGGACTCCTCAGCCACACGCGCCTACTGCACGCGGTCATCAGCACAACCTCGACAGAAGGTGGACGGCGGAGGATTTGAGCGGCCGGCTGTCCCGCGCGATTGAGCCCCATGTACGGCCACGGGGCATCCGCCTCCCCGCCGAGATGGAAGATGTTGTGGGACAGGACAACAACCCTGTAGCCCTCTGCTTCACCAGGACCGCCTACGCATGTCTGGCTGTGGTGGGCAACGCCCTGAGGGGCAAGTTTCGTGTGGTCCCGGGGCCCTTGTGAGTGCGTGGGAGCAGTACCGGGACACGCTTGTGTCCAAGCTGTGCGAGGAGGACAGTGCCGAGGGCCGCGCAGTCGTTGAACTAGCGATGCTGGTGCTGTGCCCCCTGCACCACACTGGGGGGATGGGTAATGGTGCGGCGGCACTTCCCACTTCGCCCCACCACGCGGTGGCGGCGTCGCCGTGTGTGTTCACGGCGGCGGGCAAACCCCACACAGCTGGGGGCGAGGCCACCGCATACCCGGACGGGGACACCGTCCTCACCGGGATTGAGTATCAGACAGTCGGGGCGTATGTGGTGCCGGAGACCAAGTGCCTGGATGCATGTAAGGCAATGGGGCTCTGTAACCTGGAGACCCGGTTTGTGGCTGTCGTGGCGCCGAGTACGGAAGGGTGACAGTGCGCCGCAAGAAACGGCAGCGTGGCCTGCCCTGTGTGTCCCCAGCCCACAAGGGTGCGCACGTGCTCATACTGTGGTGTTATCGCGGGCCGCCGCCGAGCGAGGACATGGTAGCGATGCACCTGTGCGACCAGCATGCGTGCCTGAATCCTCGACACCTGGCGTGGGGCACGCGGTCGCAGAACGCACGCGGCCACAGGGGCGAGGACGGGTCCGTTGGCTACCACTACATGCCCTCGTCGTCGGGGCTGCAGGGCCTTGATGTCATGTCCATTTGAGACCCGTGGGACTACCGAGGTAAACGTGCCCTGGTCCCCTCTGATTCGTTTCTGGGATTTGCATACGGCTGGTGTTGAGTGCCCCGTGCCGTGTGATCGAGAGAGATAGGCGGAGAGAGTCCGGCAATTGATGTAACGTTACACGAGTCATCGTACACACCCACGTCCGTCTCAGATGGTGTCGAAAGACACCGACATTTGTGCAAGGCTTAGGACCGCCGCGCGTGCGGCCCGCGAGACAGCCAGCGGGGTAGGGCTCGGAGGTTGTGGTGGTCGATCGGCGACTTGCGGCGACGGCAGCTGCGGTCAAGGGGGAGGGCGCCACTTGTCTAACCACAGCGCCAACCTGCCGACGTTGTGGCGGACGTTGCGGCCGACGTGCGCCATGACCCGTGGTCTCACGTGATGAACAGCTGTTGCTCCTGCGGGGGCGAGTGGCGGGCGGCGGGAGGGGAGGTGCACCGGCGTCACGGGGCGCAGGACAGAGGAAGCAGGAGCAGGGGTACGAAACCCGCGTACGCACCTTGCCTTGGTCATCCAAAAGGATTCGCACGCACCATGTAAAATAATCTGCTGACCCAACGCGGCCGTGACTACCCGGCGGTGCGCTCGCCAATCCAAAGAGAGAGGCCCCCCGCAGCAGCAGCATGGCGCACGGCAACGTTGTTGCAGTACACGTCCCTTCCCGTATGCCCCACGCCCCCCGAGGGTCCCAACGGCCCCCTCTGACATCAGACCTCGATCCCCGCGCCCCCCCACACAGCGCGGCCGATCTCCAGGGATGCTGGCAGACCCAATCGCCCCCACAGCACCTGCCCACATGCCCCAGGTCCCCCACAGGTCCCGCCGCCCCCGTCCGACGGCCCACCTCGAACGCCGCCGCCCCTCGTGCGCGGTGATCTCCGTGCGTCCGAAGCATTCGATGCCATCCCTCCCTATCCCAGACCCCATCGCCCCCACACCCGGAACACCCACCTTTGGGGAAGCCGCGGCGGCGGCGGTGACGGGTACGGCCATGGGGGACGTCCGGCCAAAGCTCCTGCGCCACTTGTCTAACCACAGCGCCAACCAGCCGACGTTGTGGCGGACGTTGCGGCCGACGTGCGCCATGACCCGTGGTCTCACGTGATGAACAGCTGTTGCTCCTGCGGGGGCGAGGTGGCGGGCGGCGGGAGGGAGGTGCCACCGGCGTCATGGGGCGCAGGACAGAGGAAGCAGGAGCAGGGGTACGAAACCCGCGTACGGCACCTTGCCCTTGGTCGTCCAAAAGGATTCGCACGCACCATGTAAAATAATTCTGCTGACCCAACGCGGCCGTGACTACCCGGCGGTGCGCTCGCCAATCCAAAGAGAGAGGCCCCCCGCAGCAGCAGCATGGCGCACGGCAACGTTGTTGCAGTACACGTCCCTTCCCGTATGCCCCACACCCCCCCGAGGGTCCAACGGCCCCCTCTGACATCAGACCTCGATCCCCGCGCCCCCCCACACAGCGCGGCCGATCTCCAGGGATGCTGGCAGACCCCAATCGCCCCCACAGCACCTGCCCACATGCCCCAGGTCCCCCACAGGTCCCGCCGCCCCCGTCCGACGGCCCACCTCGAACCCGCCGCCCCTCGTGCGCGGTGATCTCCGTGCGTCCGAAGCATTCGATGCCATCCCTCCCTATCCCAGACCCCAATCGCCCCCACACCCGGAACACCCACCTTTGGGGAAGCCGCGGCGGCGGCGGCGGTGACGGGTACGGCCATGGGGGACGTCCGGCAAAGCTCCTGCGCCACTTGTCTAACCACAGCGCCAACCAGCCATCCAGGTGCTCCAGGGCTGCAGCGTGGTGATGGCGCCCACGTTTGGCCATCCAGCTCCCACGGGGGAAGGTGCGCCTCCTGCCAGCGAGTGCGCTCGCCAGCGAGCGGCCCAGGGGCCGCCATCTGCGCGACGCGCCGGATGCTGTAGCCCTGTGCCGCCGACGACGTTCCTGAGACCTGCGCATCGATCCAGCGCAGGGCCGGGCCGGGTGGATGTTAGATCCGGCAGGACTGGGAGAGAGAGCCCCCCGCAGCAGCAGCATGGCGCACGGCAACGTTGTTGCAGTACACGTCCCTTCCCGTATGCCCCACGCCCCCGAGGGTCCCAACGGCCCCCTCTGACATCAGACCTCGATCCCCGCGCCCCCCCACACAGCGCGGCCGATCTCCAGGGATGCTGGCAGACCCCAATCGCCCCCACAGCACCTGCCCACATGCCCCAGGTCCCCCACAGGTCCGCCGCCCCCGTCCGACGGCCCACCTCGAACGCCGCCGCCCCTCGTGCGCGGTGATCGCCGTGCGTCCGAAGCATTCGATGCCATCCCTCCCTATCCCAGACCCCAATCGCCCCCACACCCGGAACACCCACCTTTGGGGAAGCCGCGGCGGCGGCGGCGGTGACGGGTACGGCCATGGGGGACGTCCGGCCAAAGCTCCTGCGCCACTTGTCTAACCACAGCGCCAACCAGCCGACGTTGTGGCGGACGTTGCGGCCGACGTGCGCCATGACCCGTGGTCTCACGTGATGAACAGCTGTTGCTCCTGCGGGGGCGAGGTGGCGGGCGGCGGAGGGGAGGTGCCACGGCGTCACGGGGCGCAGCACAGAGGAAGCAGGAGCAGGGGTACGAAACCCGCGTACGGCACCTTGCCCTTGGTCGTCCAAAAGGATTCGCACGCACCATGTAAAATAATCTGCTGACCCAACGCGGCCGTGACTACCCGGCGGTGCGCTCGCCAATCCAAAGAGAGAGGCCCCCCGCAGCAGCAGCATGGCGCACGGCAACGTTGTTGCAGTACACGTCCCTTCCCGTATGCCCCACGCCCCCCGAGGGTCCCAACGGCCCCTCTGACATCAGACCTCGATCCCCGCGCCCCCCACACAGCGCGGCCGATCTCCAGGGATGCTGGCAGACCCCAATCGCCCCCACAGCACCTGCCCACATGCCCCAGGTCCCCCACAGGTCCCGCCGCCCCCGTCCGACGGCCCACCTCGAACGCCGCCGCCCCTCGTGCGCGGTGATCGCCGTGCGTCCGAAGCATTCGATGCCATCCCTCCCTATCCCAGACCCCAATCGCCCCCACACCCGGAACACCCACCTTTGGGAAGCCGCGGCGGCGGCGGCGGTGACGGGTACGGCCATGGGGGACGTCCGGCCAAAGCTCCTGCGCCACTTGTCTAACCACAGCGCCAACCAGCCGACGTTGTGGCGGACGTTGCGGCCGACGTGCGCCATGACCCGTGGTCTCACGTGATGAACAGCTGTTGCTCCTGCGGGGGCGAGGTGGCGGGCGGCGGAGGGGAGGTGCCACCGGCGTCACGGGGCGCAGCACAGAGGAAGCAGGAGCAGGGGTACGAAACCCGCGTACGGCACCTTGCCCTTGGTCGTCCAAAAGGATTCGCACGCACCATGTAAAATAATCTGCTGACCCAACGCGGCCGTGACTACCCGGCGGTGCGCTCGCCAATCCAAAGAGAGAGGCCCCCGCAGCAGCAGCATGGCGCACGGCAACGTTGTTGCAGTACACGTCCCTTCCCGTATGCCCCACGCCCCCGAGGTCCCAACGGCCCCCTCTGACATCAGACCTCGATCCCCGCGCCCCCCCACACAGCGCGGCCGATCTCCAGGGATGCTGGCAGACCCCAATCGCCCCCACAGCACCTGCCCACATGCCCCAGGTCCCCCACAGGTCCCGCCGCCCCCGTCCGACGGCCCACCTCGAACGCCGCCGCCCCTCGTGCGCGGTGATCGCCGTGCGTCCGAAGCATTCGATGCCATCCCTCCCTATCCCAGACCCCAATCGCCCCCACACCCGGAACACCCACCTTTGGGGAAGCCGCGGCGGCGGCGGCGGTGACGGGTACGGCCATGGGGGACGTCCGGCCAAAGCTCCTGCGCCACTTGTCTAACCACAGCGCCAACCAGCCGACGTTGTGGCGGACGTTGCGGCCGACGTGCGCCATGACCCGTGGTCTCACGTGATGAACAGCTGTTGCTCCTGCGGGGGCGAGGTGCGGGCGGCGGGAGGGGAGGTGCACCGGCGTCATGGGGCGCAGGACAGAGGAAGCAGGAGCAGGGGTACGAAACCCGCGTACGGCACCTTGCCCTTGGTCGTCCAAAAGGATTCGCACGCACCATGTAAAATAATCTGCTGACCCAACGCGGCCGTGACTACCCGGCGGTGCGCTCGCCAATCCAAAGAGAGAGGCCCCCCGCAGCAGCAGCATGGCGCACGGCAACGTTGTTGCAGTACACGTCCCTTCCCGTATGCCCCACACCCCCCGAGGGTCCCAACGGCCCCCTCTGACATCAGACCTCGATCCCCGCGCCCCCCCACACAGCGCGGCCGATCTCCAGGGATGCTGGCAGACCCCAATCGCCCCCACAGCACCTGCCCACATGCCCCAGGTCCCCCACAGGTCCCGCCGCCCCCGTCCGACGGCCCACCTCGAACGCCGCCGCCCCTCGTGCGCGGTGATCGCCGTGCGTCCGAAGCATTCGATGCCATCCCTCCCTATCCCAGACCCCAATCGCCCCCACACCCGGAACACCCACCTTTGGGGAAGCCGCGGCGGCGGCGGCGGTGACGGGTACGGCCATGGGGGACGTCCGGCCAAAGCTCCTGCGCCACTTGTCTAACCACAGCGCCAACCAGCCATCCAGGTGCTCCAGGGCTGCAGCCGTGGTGATGGCCGCCCACGTCGCGGTTGGCCAGTCCAGCCTCCCACGGGGAAGGTGCGCCGGCCGCCTGCCAGCGAGCCCTGCGCTCGCCAGCGAGCGGCCCAGGGGCCGCCACCGCCTGCTGCGCCGCCTGCTGCGCCGCCGCCGCCACGAGCCGCTGCGCGACGCGCCGGATGCTGTCCGCGAGCCCTGTGCCGCCGACGACGTTCCTGAGACCTGCGCATCGATCCAGCGGCAGGGCGGGGGGAGGCGGGCCGGGGCCTTTGGATGTTAGATCCGGAGGGCAGGACTGGGGACTGGAGAGAGCCCCCCGCAGCAGCAGCATGGCGCACGGCAACGTTGTTGCAGTACACGTCCCTTCCCGTATGCCCCACGCCCCCCGAGGGTCCCAACGGCCCCCTCTGACATCAGACCTCGATCCCCGCGCCCCCCCACACAGCGCGGCCGATCTCCAGGGATGCTGGCAGACCCCAATCGCCCCCACAGCACCTGCCCACATGCCCCAGGTCCCCCACAGGTCCCGCCGCCCCCGTCCGACGGCCCACCTCGAACGCCGCCGCCCCTCGTGCGCGGTGATCGCCGTGCGTCCGAAGCATTCGATGCCATCCCTCCCTATCCCAGACCCCAATCGCCCCCACACCCGGAACACCCACCTTTGGGGAAGCCGCGGCGGCGGCGGCGGTGACGGGTACGGCCATGGGGGACGTCCGGCCAAAGCTCCTGCGCCACTTGTCTAACCACAGCGCCAACCAGCCGACGTTGTGGCGGACGTTGCGGCCGACGTGCGCCATGACCCGTGGTCTCACGTGATGAACAGCTGTTGCTCCTGCGGGGGCGAGGTGGCGGGCGGCGGGAGGGGAGGTGCCACCGGCGTCACGGGGCGCAGCACAGAGGAAGCAGGAGCAGGGGTACGAAACCCGCGTACGGCACCTTGCCCTTGGTCGTCCAAAAGGATTCGCACGCACCATGTAAAATAATCTGCTGACCCAACGCGGCCGTGACTACCCGGCGGTGCGCTCGCCAATCCAAAGAGAGAGGCCCCCGCAGCAGCAGCATGGCGCACGGCAACGTTGTTGCAGTACACGTCCCTTCCCGTATGCCCCACGCCCCCCGAGGGTCCCAACGGCCCCCTCTGACATCAGACCTCGATCCCCGCGCCCCCCCACACAGCGCGGCCGATCTCCAGGGATGCTGGCAGACCCCAATCGCCCCCACAGCACCTGCCCACATGCCCCAGGTCCCCCACAGGTCCCGCCGCCCCGTCCGACGGCCCACCTCGAACGCCGCCGCCCCTCGTGCGCGGTGATCTCCGTGCGTCCGAAGCATTCGATGCCATCCCTCCCTATCCCAGACCCCAATCGCCCCCACACCCGGAACACCCACCTTTGGGGAAGCGCGGCGGCGGCGGCGGTGACGGGTACGGCCATGGGGGACGTCCGGCCAAAGCTCCTGCGCCACTTGTCTAACCACAGCGCCAACCAGCCGACGTTGTGGCGGACGTTGCGGCCGACGTGCGCCATGACCCGTGGTCTCACGTGATGAACAGCTGTTGCTCCTGCGGGGGCGAGGTGGCGGGCGGCGGGAGGGGAGGTGCACCGGCGTCACGGGGCGCAGCACAGAGGAAGCAGGAGCAGGGGTACGAAACCCGCGTACGGCACCTTGCCCTTGGTCGTCCAAAAGGATTCGCACGCACCATGTAAAATAATCTGCTGACCCAACGCGGCCGTGACTACCCGGCGGTGCGCTCGCCAATCCAAAGAGAGAGGCCCCCGCAGCAGCAGCATGGCGCACGGCAACGTTGTTGCAGTACACGTCCCTTCCCGTATGCCCCACCCCCCCGAGGGTCCCAACGGCCCCTCTGACATCAGACCTCGATCCCCGCGCCCCCCCACACAGCGCGGCCGATCTCCAGGGATGCTGGCAGACCCCAATCGCCCCCACAGCACCTGCCCACATGCCCCAGGTCCCCCACAGGTCCCGCCGCCCCCGTCCGACGGCCCACTCGAACGCCGCCGCCCCTCGTGCGCGGTGATCTCCGTGCGTCCGAAGCATTCGATGCCATCCCTCCCTATCCCAGACCCCAATCGCCCCCACACCCGGAACACCACCTTTGGGGAAGCCGCGGCGGCGGCGGCGGTGACGGGTACGGCCATGGGGGACGTCCGGCCAAAGCTCCTGCGCCACTTGTCTAACCACAGCGCCAACCAGCCGACGTTGTGGCGGACGTTGCGGCCGACGTGCGCCATGACCCGTGGTCTCACGTGATGAACAGCTGTTGCTCCTGCGGGGGCGAGGTGGCGGGCGGCGGGAGGGGAGGTGCCACCGGCGTCATGGGGCGCAGGACAGAGGAAGCAGGAGCAGGGGTACGAAACCCGCGTACGGCACCTTGCCCTTGGTCGTCCAAAAGGATTCGCACGCACCATGTAAAATAATCTGCTGACCCAACGCGGCCGTGACTACCCGGCGGTGCGCTCGCCAATCAAAGAGAGAGGCCCCCCGCAGCAGCAGCATGGCGCACGGCAACGTTGTTGCAGTACACGTCCCTTCCCGTATGCCCCACGCCCCCCGAGGCGTCCCAACGGCCCCCTCTGACATCAGACCTCGATCCCGCGCCCCCCCACACAGCGCGGCGATCTCCAGGGATGCTGGCAGACCCCAATCGCCCCCACAGCACCTGCCCACATGCCCCAGGTCCCCCACAGGTCCCGCCGCCCCCGTCCGACGGCCCACCTCGAACGCCGCCGCCCCTCGTGCGCGGTGATCGCCGTGCGTCCGAAGCATTCGATGCCATCCCTCCCTATCCCAGACCCCAATCGCCCCCACACCCGGAACACCCACCTTTGGGGAAGCCGCGGCGGCGGCGGCGGTGACGGGTACGGCCATGGGGACGTCCGGCCAAAGCTCCTGCGCCACTTGTCTAACCACAGCGCCAACCAGCCATCCAGGTGGGGCTGCAGCCGTGGTGATGGCCGCCCGTCGCGGTGGCCAGTCCAGCCTCCCACGGGGAAGGTGCGCCGGCGGCCAGCGAGCCTGCGCTCGCCAGCGAGCGGCCCAGGGCCGCCACCGCCTGCTGCTGCTGCGCCGCCGCCGCCACGAGCCGCTGCGCGACGCGCCGGATGCTGTCGCGAGCCCTGTGCCGCCGGCGTTCCTGAGACCTGCGCATCGATCAGCCAACGGGGCCTTTGGATGTTAGATCCGGGGGGCAGGACTGGGGACTGAGAGAGGCCCCCCGCAGCAGCAGCATGGCGCACGGCAACGTTGTTGCAGTACACGTCCCTTCCCGTATGCCCCACGCCCCCGAGGGTCCCAACGGCCCCCTCTGACATCAGACCTCGATCCCCGCGCCCCCCACACAGCGCGGCCGATCTCCAGGGATGCTGGCAGACCCCAATCGCCCCCACAGCACCTGCCCACATGCCCCAGGTCCCCCACAGGTCCCGCCGCCCCCGTCCGACGGCCCACCTCGAACGCCGCCGCCCTCGTGCGCGGTGATCGCCGTGCGTCCGAAGCATTCGATGCCATCCCTCCCTATCCCAGACCCCAATCGCCCCCACACCCGGAACACCCACCTTTGGGGAAGCCGCGGCGGCGGCGGCGTGACGGGTACGGCCATGGGGGACGTCCGGCCAAAGCTCCTGCGCCACTTGTCTAACCACAGCGCCAACCAGCCGACGTTGTGGCGGACGTTGCGGCCGACGTGCGCCATGACCCGTGGTCTCACGTGATGAACAGCTGTTGCTCCTGCGGGGGCGAGGTGGCGGGCGGCGGGAGGGGAGTGCACCGGCGTCCGGGGCGCAGGACAGAGGAAGCAGGAGCAGGGTACGAAACCCGCGTACGGCACCTTGCCCTTGGTCGTCCAAAAGGATTCGCACGCACCATGTAAAATAATCTGCTGACCAACCGGCCGTGACTACCGGCGGTGCGCTCGCCAATCCAAAGAGAGAGCCCCCCGCAGCAGCAGCATGGCGCACGGCAACGTTGTTGCAGTACACGTCCCTTCCCGTATGCCCCACGCCCCCGAGGGTCCCAACGGCCCCCTCTGACATCAGACCTCGATCCCGCGCCCCCCACACAGCGCGGCCGATCTCCAGGGATGCTGGCAGACCCCAATCGCCCCCACAGCACCTGCCCACATGCCCCAGGTCCCCCACAGGTCCCGCCGCCCCGTCCGACGGCCCACCTCGAACGCCGCCGCCCCTCGTGCGCGGTGATCGCCGTGCGTCCGAAGCATTCGATGCCATCCCTCCCTATCCCAGACCCCAATCGCCCCACACCCGGAACACCCACCTTTGGGGAAGCCGCGGCGGCGGCGGCGGTGACGGGTACGGCCATGGGGGACGTCCGGCCAAAGCTCCTGCGCCACTTGTCTAACCACAGCGCCAACCAGCCGACGTTGTGGCGGACGTTGCGGCCGACGTGCGCCATGACCCGTGGTCTCACGTGATGAACAGCTGTTGCTCCTGCGGGGCGAGGTGGCGGCGGCGGGAGGGGAGGTGCCACCGGCGTCACGGGGCGCAGCACAGAGGAAGCAGGAGCAGGGGTACGAAACCCGCGTACGGCACCTTGCCCTTGGTCGTCCAAAAGGATTCGCACGCACCATGTAAAATAATCTGCTGACCCAACGCGGCCGTGACTACCCGGCGGTGCGCTCGCCAATCCAAAGAGAGAGGCCCCCCGCAGCAGCAGCATGGCGCACGGCAACGTTGTTGCAGTACACGTCCCTTCCCGTATGCCCCACCCCCCCGAGGGTCCCAACGGCCCCCTCTGACATCAGACCTCGATCCCCGCGCCCCCACACAGCGCGGCCGATCTCCAGGGATGCTGGCAGACCCCAATCGCCCCCACAGCACCTGCCCACATGCCCCAGGTCCCCCACAGGTCCCGCCGCCCCCGTCCGACGGCCCACCTCGAACGCCGCCGCCCCTCGTGCGCGGTGATCGCCGTGCGTCCGAAGCATTCGATGCCATCCCTCCCTATCCCAGACCCCAATCGCCCCCACACCCGGAACACCCACCTTTGGGGAAGCCGCGGCGGCGGCGGCGGACGGGTACGGCCATGGGGGACGTCCGGCCAAAGCTCCTGCGCCACTTGTCTAACCACAGCGCCAACCAGCCGACGTTGTGGGACGTTGCGGCCGACGTGCGCCATGACCCGTGGTCTCACGTGATGAACAGCTGTTGCTCCTGCGGGGGCGAGGTGGCGGGCGGCGGAGGGGAGGTGCACCGGCGTCATGGGGCGCAGACAGAGGAAGCAGGAGCAGGGGTACGAAACCCGCGTACGGCACCTTGCCCTTGTCGTCCAAAAGGATTCGCACGCACCATGTAAAATAATCTGCTGACCCAACGCGGCCGTGACTACCCGGCGGTGCGCTCGCCAATCCAAAGAGAGAGGCCCCCGCAGCAGCAGCATGGCGCACGGCAACGTTGTTGCAGTACACGTCCCTTCCCGTATGCCCCACACCCCCGAGGGTCCCAACGGCCCCCTCTGACATCAGACCTCGATCCCCCGCCCCCCCACACAGCGCGGCCGATCTCCATTGCAGCATGATATAAATGACAGGGGGGGCATGCCCCTCCAGGAAAACGATTGCCACGGCTGTTTTGCTCCCTAGCCACATATACTAGCCCCAACCTTCCCCTTACCATCCGCTACTGCCCCGAGACCGTGGGTTCACGTTAAAGCGC
>BDSI01000543.1:0-23625 GCA_003117195.1 Eudorina sp. 2006-703-Eu-15
TGTATCGCCGAGTCCGTCGTGTAGCCCGTCTCCCATGTCCACCGGAGGTTACAGTGATGCTGGGGCAGCCGTTGGAACCTCAGCAGCCATGTAATTATGCCGATGCCATGATGCTAGGCACTCGCGACTGGTGTCGCCCAGTCTACCCCAGGGTGAGTGTCTTGCAGTCGGCATGCGTGTGTGAAATTGCAGTTGGCATGCATATGTTATCAAGGTGGTGGGTTCGATTGGCCATTCCCTCAACTCGCAGATCCCGGGGGCCCCTCGCGCGGCCCATTGGAACTTCAGCAGCCAGGTGATAACGCCGATGCCACGATGCTAGGTACTCCACAACTGGCGTCGCCCAGATTACCCCAGGGTGAGTGACTGGCAGTCGGCGCGCGTGTGTTAACAAGGTTGTTAAGGTGTGGTTCGATTGGCCATTCCCTCAACCTTGCAGATCCCCCCCTCGCGCGGCCCATTGGAGCTTCAGCAGCCAGGTGATAACGCCGATGCCACGATGCTAGGTACTCCACAACTGGCGTCGCCCAGATTACCCAGGGTGAGTGACTGGCAGTCGGCGCGCGTGTGTTAACAAGGGTTGTTAAGGTGGGTTCGATTGGCCATTCCCTCAACCTTGCAGATCCCGGGGGCCCTCGCGCGGCCCATTGGAGCTTCAGCAGCCAGGTACCACGATGCTAGGTACTCCACAACTGGCGTCGCCCAGTTTACCCCAGGTGAGTGACTGGCAGTCGGCGCGTGTGTTATTAAGGGGTGTGTTCGATTGGCCATTCCCTCAATCTTGCAGATATGGACGTTGGCACAGTGGATATGGATGTAGGCACAGCGGACCAGCCCGAGTTGACCGACACAGTCCGGGTGAGTCGCATAGGAAGTTGCAGGTTCAGGCCAAACCAAACCACGCCCTGTTCGTCTTGCTGACAGGGTTTCGGACGTAACAGAAGAGGAATGGGCTCGCATTGAGATTGGCCGCCAGAGCATACAGTTACGACGAGGGATACCAGCGATGGCGGATACCAGTGAAGATGAATGGGAGGTTCGAAGGTGAGTGTAACGAGTGACCTCCGGTATACACTCCCACAATGTCGGCGTCCACGCAACGGACATCTAGTCGTGATGTCGTAAATGCATGATGTGTATAGAGTCACACTGCTTGGACGCTGTGTGAGTGTTGTTTGGGGCATTGGTGATCCCGCGCTGACATAACGTCGTCGTGTCCAACCTGACGCAGATGGGTCGATACCAGACGATGATACTTCGACCTGCCGATGGGTTGGTATCACAGCAATGGCAGCAATCGAAATAGACGCCGTAACAATGCATGTGATTGCGGATGCGACAGCCTATGTAGGCGGGGCTCTGTGATTGGTTTTAAAGCGCACATGGATAAACCGCTGGCAAAGGTGTGGATGCAGCAGGTCGGACAGTGCACAGCGAGGTGACGACCCGGAGATGGTGCTGGCATGCTGGAGCTCCACGTTCAGCACAACATCGGAAAGCCTGATGACACAATATGGCGTTATTCAGCAAGGCCATTCCCGGATTCACTTCTTCCACCGTCTATTCACTTGCTCGGAGGGTACTGACACGCCTGAACACACGAAGTTCCATGTGCATGTGTGCTCCACTGATGATGCCCGGCACGACTATGGGCAGTGCGCCAAAGGCAGTGGGCCAAAATAGCAGATCAGAAGTGCCCCCACTGCGGGCCAGTCGGTTCAAGACTCCATTGTTGCCGGTGCGTAGCCACAGAGCACATGCAGACACGCGTGCTTGCACAGGGGGGTGGGGATGTGGACGACGCATACAGACGGTGGTTGATGCTAGAGGGTTGCTATTCGTTCATCGGTCCGTCGGCTTGTCCGCCGACGATTGGTTTGTTTGTGATCCTGTGCGTGCACCCTGTCGTGGTCGATTTCCAACACGCAGGCAAACCAGTTCTGCAGCCTTCATCGCAGTACTTTTATTACGATTGGACAATGTCGTGACGGAGCTCCTACGAAAGACCAGCTGTGGCACAGAGGGCAAGCATCGCATGCCGGGTGCTTCACTGAAGGAGGCTCTAGCATGTACAATGTGAGTAATGTGCGCAAGGATAAGGATTCTGTGGCGACTGTCCTTGTGTGGTGAAGCTAACCAGTTCCTGCCCGAAGTCTGTTGCATGACGAGATTGCCCTCCTTGCTTGCTTTGCAATGCAGGCTCAGCAATGCGAGATGTCCAGCGACTAACGGCTGGCTGAGTCGCTGAGGGGATGCATTGCAATTTGCTGTTTGATGATGTCAGCCCTTTGACAAGGGTATTCATAGCACGGGATCCTCGCGCTACAAATATGTGACGTGGAGGCAAGGAACAGGGGCAAGTCGTACACGTTGCATTCTTGCTGTGATCCCTGCCCACGGAAACCAGCTGTCCTCGCACCGTACCTGTCTCGTGCCATCGACGACATGATTTGTACTTCCACAACGGTCTGGTCATCGAGCATACGTGGTGGAGGTCAACGCTAGCGGACTACTGAAGTCGGTGCTCTTTCAAATTGCATCCCTTGCTATGGGCTGCTGCGGATACACCGCGCGTGTCTCACTGTGCGTCACAGGGCACAACTCGTATATCGGGTCGTGTCCTTACTGCATTTTCCAGGGCGTGTACCTCAACGGCGCCATGCGTTACTTCGCTTTGGAACCTGTGATCCAGAGCCTAAGTGCGTACAGGGCGGGGGGGGTCATTAGACAAGCACAAGCGGTGATCATTTCTTGAATGTGGATGGTTCACGCGAGTGCACTGCAGAGGTGGGAGCAAGAGCATCTGCATGCGTTTTTGTTCAGTGCCCTGCTCGTTTATTCTGGTGCCCGACCCCAGGCTCAAAAATACATCGATGCGTGTCGGGACGCGAGCTCCGTCTGACCGACCAAGAGCACAGGCACGCGGATCCGGTCGAGACTGCCAATCTGCGGTCTTCAAAGCGGCAGTGACGCGAGCGGAGGAAGCGCAGCTCACAGCAAGCGGACCCAGGAATTCGAGGGCTGCCGGACCAAAAACCCGTTTGAGAGGTGACATACCTTAACTTACAGACATGTCCCCTGTCCCGTCGGCCATTCCATCCTATATGGGTTGGTGCACAATTTCTTTGATCACATTGCGAGCAACCCACCAGCTGATGCTGGTGTTGACGTGTTGAGGTATTACCTGACAGCCGAACAGAAGCGTCTGATCAAGAGTCGGGCCAGGGACATAACAGTGACGCGACTTTGGCGTGGCTACAGATGCGTCTTGGACTACAGGTGCGGCGGTGGTCATCATCATAGGGACGGACGGAAATGATAGGTGCGCGCTGGCGTTGGGTTGTGTTTTGCAAACCTGGCCACAGAGACATGCACGGATGGCAACCCTTTCACCAAGCCCTGCCTGGGTGTCCCCAGGAACTCGTACCTTCTGGAGGACTGGCTGCATTTCAGTGAAACCTTTCGGCCTACATCCTCAAGGGTGCACTGTCGCCGGAGCTGGAGAGATGGACTTGCTGTGCGTAGCCATCCACCATTACTTTCGTCCGTCCACTTCACAAGTCGTGACAGCTTCCTAGCCGCCTCTAAGAGGGCGTCGGATGCACTCCGGAAGTATGCACGTCTTGCAGAACAGAGGGACTTCCCGCCCGCATGTTCACAATCAACCTACACATCTGTGTTTGTCGTAGTGCCATGTGGTGTGGGTGTGGGGGGTGGGGTAGAGGATTGCCGAATGTGATTGACCTCCGCGTGTAGGGCAACGATATGCCGCAACCGTTTTGAGGATGAGTGGGTAGAGAGCGAGCTATCCCACACTGCTGTGGCTGTGGTGTCATGCCAAGGCAAAGCGTGACGGCCGTTTGTTCGTGACAGATGACCGGAAGAACGGCCCAGTGATTACTGAAGCACTACGCATGCCGCCCGCGCTTTGAGGGGAAGTTGGAGAAAGTCGTGTCGCGGCACCGGCGAGGAGTCCGCGCTCAAGTACTTCGCGACGTACTGTCATATGACGGATCGCTGAAGCCGTGCGAGTATTTGCTTTTATAATTTAATGTGCATCTAATGTTACGTTCCATGTGAATGTGGCATAGCCGGAGAAGTGACATGTGCATGAAATGAGCAGGAATGTGTCCCATCCGAGCCATTGAAATAGAGCGAATAAAGTGTAACAAATTGTAAGCATTCACGTCATTGTTTGTTGTTCTACTGTGGATAATGTCGCTCGTCCATTGTCGTATTCGTCAGCAGGCGAATACGACAACCATTTAAACTACTTTAGGACAAAGCGGACTGCAGGTGCTGTGTAAAGGTTCTTCATAGCAGACACGATAGTGTAGATGTAGAGCAAAAAGGTTTTGTCTCACACAGCAAGATGGTTACTTTCGCGACTTGGTTGTCCAGGCCATAATCAAGCATGTATCATCAGGCCCATAGGACATTAGGAACGAAACTCTTTTCAGATCGGATGCCACGTTGCGAACTTGCCAGTCGGCTCCAAACTCACTCTCAAGGATGGCCGATCAGCAAGCGCTCCGCTGATGCGTCGCCCTCCTCGATATGTGCATCAAGTTCCGAAGAACGAGCAAGAGGTGCGCACGTCGCTCGCATTGTGTTCGTTCAGTCGGCCACATTGCGCCTATGTTTTGCAGATGGAGACACTGAGGGACATAATAGCCTGGGCACGACAGGAATATAGACAAGCACTTCCACGCGGCGCGTTGAAGTGGCAAGCGCAGCTAGATGAGCTGGCCTCACCGGGTTCCCTGAAGAAACTGCTCAGCCGTGCTCGAGTTAGCCAGGAGCCTGGCCCTGGGCAGAGACGATGTGCTGCCATGACAGGAAATAAGTCACTCCCGGAGACAGCCGTTACATTCCCAAGTACCACTGCCCCTGCTGCATGTACAGCCTCTGGGAGGTGCGACCGCAAAAGCCTGCAAAGTGTTGGGTTGGGGTTTGACCTGCTCGCGTCCTTTGCTCCTGCAGACCTGGACCGTCAGGCCAATGCACGTGCGTCCCGCGATCTCTGCGGTCCCAGTGGTGTCGCAGGTCCAGCGCAGGTGGGGCGTGCGACGCTCCATTCCCGCCTGCGTGCCACACCTCCCACCTGCTCGCGTCCTTTGCTCCTGCAGACCTGGACCGTCAGGCCAATGCACGTGCGGTCCCGGCGATCTCTGCGTCACAGTGGGTGACGCAGGTCCAGCGCAGGTGGGCGTGCGACGCTCCATTCCCGCCTGGCGTGCCACACCTCCCACCTGCTCGCGTCCTTTGCTCCTGCAGGACCTGGACCGTCAGCCAATGCACGTGCGGTCCGGCGATCTCTGCGGTCACAGTGGGTGATGCAGGTCCAGCGCAGGTGGGCGTGCGACGCTCCATTCCCGCCTGGCGTGCCACAACCTCCCCACCTGCTCGCGTCCTTGCTCTGCAGACCTGGACCGTCAGGCCAATGCACGTGCGTCCCGGCGATCTCGCGGTCACAGTGGTGACGCAGGTCCAGCGCAGTGGGCGTGCGACGCTCCATTCCCGCCTGGCGTGCCACACCTCCCCACCTGCTCGCGTCCTTTGCTCCTGCAGACCTGACCGTCAGGCCAATGCACGTGCGGTCCCGGCGATCTCTGCGGTCACAGTGGGTGACGCAGGTCCAGCGCAGGTGGGCGTGCGACGCTCCATTCCCGCCTGCGTGCCACACCTCCCCACCTGCTCGCGTCCTTGCTCCTGCAGACCTGGACCGTCAGGCCAATGCACGTGCGGTCCGGCGATCTCTCGGTCACAGTGGTGACGCAGGTCCAGCGCAGGTGGGCGTGCGACGCTCCATTCCCGCCTGGCGTGCCACACCTCCCACCTGCTCGCGTCCTTTGCTCCTGCAGGACCTGGACCGTCAGCCAATGCACGTGCGGTCCCGGCGATCTCTGCGTCACAGTGGGTGATGCAGTCCAGCGCAGGTGGGGCGTGCGACGCTCCATTCCCGCCTGCGTGCCACACCTCCCCGCCCCTCCCCACTCCCCCCACTCCCCACTCCTCCCGCCCCTGCTTGTTGCAGGCGGCGGGTGGCGCCAGGGAGCAGGTGCGGCCGACGCGGGCATGCCGGCACTTCCACGTGCGGCACCTCACCGGGAACGGCCCCCGTCGGGCTGCGTGATGCGCGGACTTTCGCCACAGAGCGTTGAATGTTTCGGCGACGCGGTGACTTGGTTGGGCCAGGATGGGCTTCCCGCTAGCAGTGCCTCAGCGGACACAGGCATCGAGGTTGTTAACTCCTAGTTGTTGCTGTGTTGGCCCGGCTCCAGGCGCGCCTTGTGCGGACAGCGCTGACTTGGAGGAGCTGCTGAGTATGAACGAGTTCGCCCGCGAGGTACAATTCAGTCTGCGCAGTGAAGCAGATACGATCCAGAGAATCGGGACAAGGTGCTGCACAGGCCAGGGAGCTGGCTCAGGCCAGGGAGCTGCTCGGGCCAAGGAGCTGGCTCAGGCCAAGGAATTGGCTCGGACCAGAAGCCGCCATGCGCCCCCCAAACGTGGCAGGCTCCGGAAGCGTGCACGACTTGCGCCAGCCGCAAGCACAGCCGGGCGTCCACCTTTGGCTTTGCACACTCCACCGCAGCTCTGCCAGCCAGGCATGCCAGCCGAGCCGACACAACCGAGACATCCAATGAAGCGACGGCAGCTGGTGGCTTCCAGTTGGTTGATGTGCAATCGGCCTTGCACGTGATCAGGGAAGGCCATCGCATGTACATAATCTGGTATGGCGTGCCAATGATGACTGCTTGCCCTGTTGGCCTCCAGGCGTCTGCTGCCGCGACGGGCCCCCCGGATTTGGTCAAGAGGACGGTGATGACACGACGCCGGACTCCGTCGCGGAGGCAACTGCAGCGGACGATGACCCCCGGAAGATGGTCAAGAGGACGCCGGTGACAGGTCGCCGGGCTCCATCGAGGAGGCAACTGCAGCGGACGATGACCCCCCGGAAGATGGTCAAGAGGCCGGTGATGGCACGACGCCGGGCTCCGTCGCGGAGGTACCTACTGCTGCGGGTGGCTCTGGGTAGAAGGTGCTGCCGCGCCGGACGGACCACTGCTGCGCCGTTCTGAACGCACGAAATCAGCGCTGCGGTCCGGACAGCAGGCCGTGGTAAGCAACGTGCCCTTGTCGTGCCGTTGTTGTGCCTTCTCATGACAGCCGTAAACCATTGTTCCCACTTGTATACTATGCTCGCATTTTGTGCCTTCGTCGTGCCTTCTGTGCATTTTGTGCCTTCGTCGTGCCTTCTGTGCATTTTGTGCCTTCGTCGTGCCTTCTCATGACAACAGCAAACCTTTCTTCCGGCTTGTCTATTGCGCTTGCACGTGTGCATGCAGGGCTGCTGCATGCCAAGCCGGAACCGGTCCCGACTGCGTGGTAGGCCTCCCACCCAGACTGCTGGTGGCCGGCATCGGTCGACGTCACCGGACCCGGACAACCTGCCTGAGTGGATGCGACCGACTTCCTCTGTGAGCCGGCTCATTTGCTTCAGGGCTGCGCCTGCATGTGTGGCAACCCTGGAGCTTGACGACCTGGCGGTGCTGGCACGGGACGCGCACGATGCTGGCGTCCTTCTGCTGGAGAAGGGCCGTCCTTGCCCATCTTCTGGAGGTCCAGGAAGTGGGCAAATGGGCGGTTCGGCGTACGACGGACGGCGCGCCCCTCATGAGCTTCCAACAGGGGCAGCGCCGGATGGTGCCAGTGCTGGATGACGCCCCACCACCGCTGCTCCGCTTCACGCAGCACGCAGAAGGTGCAATCAGCAACATCCTGCCAGCATTAGCGCGGTGTCCAGGTGCAGAGTGTGTGGTGATCGGATGCAAGCCAGGGAGGAGGCTCGCGCGCACGCAAGAGCTGCACTGCGACACCAAGCCAGGGGCCGAACACTCCTTTGTGGCCATTGCGCCACTTGAGGAGGATACCGCCTTTTACTCGCCAGCGGCAGCCACCACAGCGTCATGACCTGGGACAACCTGGTCGCCAAGGAGAAGGCCGCGGGTGCGGGTGGCCGAGGGGCGCTGCCACCAAGGCAGGCTTCAGGCACGAGGGCAGCCCGGAAGGAGTCAATGAGGGGGGCGGCATCGCAGACGGAGAGGAGAAAGGCACGGAGGAGGGAGAGCAGGAGGAGGTCGCTGAGGGCGAGGGCGGGAGGAGGATGGGTGGGGGAGGAGGAGAGGGGGAGGATGGGACGAGGAGGATGGGTTACCCGACGACAGAGTCGAGGCATTGCCTTGAAAATCCCACGCCATAGCATCTTCCGGATGCGGATGCAGCCGGGCAGCTGGTCTTCCTGCACGGCAACACCGTGCACGCCGGTGATGCCGGGAAGCCAGGCACATGGACCCCCCGTGTGCACTGGTACGTGCACCACGAGGTCATAAAGAATGAGACATATCGATGCCTTGGATCCACTCCAGGCTCGCGGAGAAGTTCAAGTAGACCGGGGTCGCCAGCGGCAGCCACCACAGTGTCATGTCCTGGGATAACCTGGTCGCCAAGGAGAAGGCCGCGGGTGCGGGTGGCCCAGGGCCGCGGCCACCAAGCAGGCTTCAGGCATGAGGGCAGCCCGAAGGAGTCAATGAGGGGGCGGCATCGCAGACGGAGAGGAGAAAGGCACGGAGGAGGGAGAGCAGGAGGAGGTCGCTGAGGACGAGGGCGGGAGGAGGATGGGGTGGGGGAGAGGAGGAGGAGGAGGATGGGACGAGGAGGATGGGTTACCCGATGACAGAGTCGAGGGCATTGCCATGAAAATCCCGCGCCATAGCATCTTCCGGATGCGGATGCAGCCGGGCAGCTGGTCTTCCTGCACGGCAACACCGTACGTGCACCATGAGATCACAAACAGTGAGACATATCCGATCGCTTGCGAGGACCGACTATGTGACCGAACACGTTCCCGTCGCCGCGCAGAGGCCGCTGCCCGGGTGCGTCGGCCCACACATGAACCACTTGTCACTGCCACACTTCTGGCGCTGGCCAGACCTGGAGACGACCGTGAGTTCGGGCCACCGTGCGCAATGCGACAGCCGCACGGAGGACGGAGCTTCTTGGGCATGTCTGTGCCCTTGCAAATGATGATGTTACTGTGCAATGTTGTCGGTTGGATCCACTACAGGCTCGTGGAGAAGTTCAAGTAGACCGGGTTGCCTACGCCGTGCGTAGGAATCTGGGGCCCCCTCCGCGACCTTTCTTGTGCCACAGTTTGGTGTTCGTTACTGATTCTGCGCCTGGTGCAGTGGTGGGTTCCCGCATTCAACGCCGCATGCAAACGCACTCTAGCTGAATCCGCGCTGCATGTTGCCTTTGCGCATGCTAAATTGCTATGTGTAACGGACATAAGGTGTGGACGTGCACATGCTCGACGTCACTGGTTACAAGCTGCTGTCAAATTCACGTTGGCGAGCAGACAGTAGTCCTCCACGCTAAAAACCCTATGAGGCAAGCATGATCCGGTACTCATGCCCTGTACTCATGCCATGTCAACCGCTGCAAGCCAATACCCATTCCACTCGAACCACACACCAGCTCACGCCCCCGTTCACGCTATCAGCAAAGTGTCCTGCACGATCCGGTGCCCTTGTGTCGCGAAACTAGTATCAGCCTATGGTAGTTGTCCATGGTCGGCTTATCCAAGCCGGAGGTCGCGCGCAATGCAGTCAGAGCGCTGTGCGAAATCCGTCACACGGATGGCTTGTACGAGTAGTCGTCCATGTCGACCCAGACGCCACCCTCCAGAAGCCACCCGTCGGTGCATCCCCAGTCGAGAATGGGCGACAAGTGCACGTAGACAGTGCCGTCCAACATGACACTAGAGTACCCGAACCGAGGCGGGTTCATGGCAAAAATTTGTGCTCGAGGTCCCCAGCATGCCGGAACTTCAACATCTTGGTATGCCTGTGTGACGAGGGCGGGGATGGGGTGGGAGGGGGGCGGCAGTCAGTGTCTGCTTGCCGTCTTATAGAGATCACGCCGTTCATCCTCCCACGCAAAACTTGCCAGTTGAACTCACCTGGTCCTTGTTGAAAATCACGAACGCGACGTCCTTGAGGTGCAGCTCCCTCAAGTCCTCCGTTGTGATGGCCGGCTTCTCTAGCTTAGTCCAGGCCCCTTCCTCGACATCCGGTATCGAATAAACAGCATACACGACACACTGGTCCGGGATTTCAACGTTGCCACCAACGCTGCCCTCGACCCGCTTAAGCTTGCGAGGACCGACTATGTGACTGAACACGTTCCCGTCGCCGCGCAGAGGCCGCTGCCCGGGGTGCGTCGGCCCAGACATGAACCACTTGTCACTGCCACACTTCTGGCGCTGGCCAGACCTGGAGACGACCGTGAGTTCGGGCCACCGTGCGCAATGCGACAGCCGCACGGAGGACGGGAGCTTCTTGGCATGTCTGTGCCCTTGCAAATGATGATGTTACTGTGTAATGTTGTCGGTTGTCGGAAGTCCTGTGGAGTAAACAACGACTCAGTGCACAGCTATGTGTATCGATACATCATCGAGTGGACTCTCTGCAATTTATGGAGTCCCCGACAGCCGTTTCTTCACATTTCAAATACTATACTAGATCTGGTTCCGCTAGCTGTTCGACCGTATGTTCGTCTTTTAAATTTACCCTTGGTAGTGAGACACTGTACGACCGTCCATCCAGCCATTTCTTTGCATTGTGCGCAACACATCCTGACAGGACCATAACTTACATAACTATTGACAAGGACATTTTATATTACCACGGACGGACCTGTACTTGCCGACCTTGCACTTGGTTAACAATGGCAGACTTAACACAGGGACAGACGACTGGACCCCTACAAATTCCTGCATATTACATATCACATTCTGTGCACCGGCCGGCGGTGATCCTGCCGGCGACTTGCAGTCAACGTACTCTGGGCCCAGCGACGCGGCTCCCTTGCGTGACGACCTGAACGCGTTGTATCGAGATGCCACTCGGCTAGCATTCAAGAAGGACCCTGGTGCAAACAGTGAGTGATATTCGGGCTAGTATGGCGGTGGGAGCTTGTATGTAGATTTCGCTGCGAGCCGTTCTCAGTCGTGCAACCAGTGAAGCGCATTGAATGCTACAGTTTCACGTCTCCCTTACAATAGTACTGTGACACTGTTTGAAGACTACTGCTGCCTGTTTGGCTGCATCCCCAAGTTTCGTCATCCATACTCTTTTTTACAAGAGCACGCCTGCCACCTTTATCATGCCTACACAGAGATCACGACGTTTGGCCGTATGATGGCACAGCTAAATGACATCACCGCCGGCCGCTTAGAGGTGGCCTCTCCGGCATCAGCTACACCGCTCGTCCTGGAGAGCAGCGTGTTTGACGAGAATACCGGCCGTATTGTCTACTCCGTCAAATGCTTCGTGTTGTGCTCCAGCAGGCAGCCGTGGCGCCCGTTGTGCCGCCCGCTGTGCCACCCGTGCCGGTCGACGAGGCGCGCGCCCTGACCAACATCACCATCACCACCGTTAACACTCCGACGATACCGCCGCTTCCCCAACCAACGCCCGAAGGGAACCCTAGTGGGCCATCAGGGACGACCGCGAAAGGAAGTCGTGATACGCAGGGCCCCTGCCGGAAGCGTGTGAAGCTGGAGGCCCACGCCGCCTTGGATCTGGTGCGCCGCATGGAGCCCGGCACCATGACACAGGTCGAGCTGGCGGACGCAGGTTACATTCTGAGTGTGAAGGAGTCGGACATCTGCATGGCCAGTAAGTAAAGCAAATCGTCCGCTTGACTGTGGTATGCGCTCTTGATTTACACGCCGCCTCCGCTGCCATACCGCATATGTTAGAACCATGGTTGATACGGGTACGGCACACTTGTCCAGTGACATGACTATGCTGTTTTCTTCCGCCACACGTAGGTTACGAGGTCAACTTGCCGGAGGGGCTGGACGGGCTGGGCTACCTCCGAAAGAAGGACCATGACATCAGTGTGCAGCATGGAAAGGGGGCTGCAGACAAGGACTCCCGACCCAGAGCACTTCAGCCAGGCGAACAGGAGCGCGCTGCCTACTTTACAGCCGGCTGCTATGCAGCTGCAGGTACGGTCTACTGGAAGTCGTGTGAACCCGTTACATCACATTCGTCCTTCTCTGTGATAGTGTGCTTTCTCTGCGTCGTGTACAATGTCTGCCGCCCACAACCCCTCTCGTGACCCATCTCGCTCTCTGTAGGTTACGCGGTTGAGCAGAAGCTGGTCTTCGACTACCCGCACGGCCACGAGTACTGGTATTCGCGCACCTGGGCAACTTCGTCTCCAACGGGAGCAAACGGGGCCTGCCGTTCAAGCCCGCCAGCTCTCCACCCGACTTTGTCTTGCTTGCCAAGAAGTAAGCACACAGCCTGCTTTGGAGCTGCCCCGCTGCCTCCAATGTCCATCATCTTTCTGCGTAACCCTACCTGCCTGCCTTCTCCAATACCCCGTGTGCAGCCGGCCTTCGTTGGTCTATGGGTCCCGGACCAAGCCGACACAGGCGCCGTTACCCGCCAACGTCATCAAGTGGAAAGCTCTCGCGGCATCGCAAGTCGCAATCTGGGATGCGCAGGTGCGGCCCGTCTTGGTGGTCGCCAAGCCCATCTTGGAGCGTTCCGGTTGGACGTACAACGACACTATGGCACAGGACTTGGGCGAGGCCGTGGCGGCCATGCCCCAGGTGGACGACACTGATGTCAACACTCGCAGAGGCGAGCTCATGTGAGTTGGTGTCTGTGCTCAAGGGATGCTCTGCGTGCTGGAAAGTTCATCTCAGTTGCTCTGCTGATTGTCGCAGCATGTGTGTTGCACTGAAAGGCATGTATTAACCTTGCGTCTTGTTTCTAATTTGTCTTTCCACGCAGCCGGCACCTGCTGCTCGGCACTTGCCCGACGTTCTCGGCAGCGATCCGGGTGCTGGCGCTATTCAACAGTAAGTGGCTTGATCAAATGCACGACTTGCTGGGCTTGGTGTGGATGCCGACCTGCAGCATTTGTCCTTTGACGTGTGCAGTGCAACCAAGCAACCACGCACTGAGGCGGTACGGTGGTGGACAAGGTAAGATTGAGAGTGGGGCCGTACATGTTGGACTTAGCACTATCAAGTTGTGTGCAAACCAAGAAGACGCCTACAATATTTCTGTTCCACTGACACCTCTGCCCCGCCTGTTGGCAAGCAGGTCACGTTCGCGACAAGGCCGTGGTGGGCCGTCGGAGGGTGGCGCTGTCCAGATGGCCGCTCGCCTGGGTGCCGCCTTGGCGCAAGTGGAGGAGGAGGACGAGGAGGAGGAGGGCGGCCTCCAGTGCCTGGGGCGCCCGGCGGTGCTTACGGTGGCCCTGGGGGGGGTGCCTCGCCGCCTCAGTCGCCAACTCATTCGCAAAGCTCCAGCAGCGACGACGGCAGGGAGAAGCCTGTGGGAGACGAGGATGAGGAGGTCAAACGGGCTGCTAAGCGGAATCGAAAAGATAAGCAAGCATGTGAGGCCAAGAAATCTAAGGCCAGCAAGCCTGATAAGGCCAGGAAGCCTGATAAGGCCAAGAAGCCTAAGGCCAGCAGGCGCTAGCTTGGTACACGTGGGATGTGATGTTTGGGCGTACGGGTAGGCTATGGCAGAGGTAGAGGGTTGGAGCGTGCTGGGGCGGGGCAGCGCCAGGCAGTGCGACGGGGCCGCGTATGGCAGGGGTGAGGCGGGGCCGCGCGGGCAGGGCAGGGCGGGCGGGGCCGCGCGGGCAGGCAGGGCGGGGCGGGGCCGCGCGGGCAGGGCAGGGCGGGGTCCTACGGGGCATGGTGCTGGTGCGATTGTTCGGGAGCAGGTGCTGGGACCAATAACTGGCGCTACACGGATGTCTTTGGTATTGGCTTTGGGTCTCTCTTTGGATCCCTCTTTGGGTCCACTTTGGGTCCATGTTCGGCTGCGACTTTGGATGCCTCTTGGCATGTGTCTTCGGCTTTGTCTTTGTGGCTGTCTTCGACTCGTCTTTGGAAGGTCCTTTGCGACTGCATTTGGATTCTTCTTCGCGCCGGTCTTTGGCATGTCTTTGGATGTAACCAAAGAGAAAGTCTTCGGAATCATCTTTGGATGACTGCCAGTAGAAGAGCCAGTAGAAGATACCAACGAAGAGACAGACAAAGAGACGGGCGAAGAGCTCCAAAGAGCACCCAAAGAGGTTCGGTTCCTCCCAAAAGCTCAGATTGAGCTAGCGATGTCGCTCAATGGTTGCTGGCCAGCAACCATTGAGCGACATCGCTAGCTCAATCTGAGCTTTTGGGAGGAACCCGCCCCCGGCGCCGGCTTGTTCGAGAGCGCAAGCTGCACCCTCTGGCGCTTGCGGCCAGCAACTTGCTGCCACTCGCCCTGAGCCGCTGGACCAACTCGGCCCGCACCGCGACCTGCGGCGCCCCCACCACGGCCACCACGACCCCGACCTGGGTTCGCGTTGCCCGCCCGACCACCCTGTCCCCGGCCCCCACCTGGGCCATTGTGGACGGCACCACGCCCTGCTGGGGCACCCGCACCACGCGCCGCACCCCGGCCTCGGCCGGCAGCACCACGGCCAGCACCACCTGGCTGAGCCGGCTGCACTGGAGCTGCGACGGCGGGACCAGCAGCCACTACTGGGGCAGGGGCTGCTACCACGGCAGCAAAGGTCGACGGAGCCTGTAAGGCAGCAGCGTGAGCACGCACACAAGGGACACTCTGTTGAGCGTGGTTCACTTGGCGCAAAGCAAATTGTCGCTCGACACCAATCGCGTGATCCTTCAGATCCTTATAACTGGTGTGCTCTTGGAAATCAGTCGGACGCATGGCACACTCTTCCCGGATGTGCCCAAGCATTTCTGATGAAACTGCCAGATCTTAGTCGGTTCCTGAACGTCAGGCATGTCTTGAAGCAGCGCTTCAAACCGACCGGCAAACGTAACGACTGATTCACCCTGCTCCTGTTTGAACTCCTTGCTAAAGAAGGTAGAGCGCGCTACGTGCGAGCGGGAATGCAGTTCCGGAGCAAACCTGACCAGAAGGGCGTCCAGCAACTGGTCCGGGGTGTAGTTGGGGACCGACTTGATCCACGTGATGTGCCAATCCTTGAAGACACCCTCCAAGGCCCCGCTAATGTATAACTTTTGTGCCGCAACGTTGTTCGTCCACCCAACTAAGGTGAAGTAGTCCCGTACGTCGGCGACAAACGAACGAACACGCTCAGGCACCACCGGGGTGGCATCGGGCAACTTCGGACCCGGCAGGTGACGTACCTCCTGAGGCTGTAAAGGTTGTGCAACGGGCGCAACTGCGGCGGCAGGTGCAGCGACGGGCTGCTCGGGGACGAAGCCCACAGCGGGAACGGCAACAGCACCACCAGGCGCTGGAGGTTGCACGACGGGTGCAACAGGCTGCACGACGGGTGCAGGCAGAGCAGCTGGCGCGACTTGCGCAGCAGCGGGCGCGACGGCGCAGCGGCAGGCGCGACGGGCGCCCCCGGAACAGCAACAACGGCCGGGTTGCCTGCAGGTGCACCAGCCACAGGCTGAGCAACTACAGCAGGTGCAGGGGCAACAGGATAGCGGCAGCGGCCCCACCAGCAGCGGGTTGTTGTAAACCTGGCAGGTTTACGCCACCAACAGCGACTTGCTGTCCCGGTTGCACCCAACCAACACCCATTTGCCATCCGGCAAGGTTAAACCCACCTTGGGCAGGCTGCCCAACGGCGTTGGCGTCAGCCATGGTGACGTCGTCACCCAACCCTCCGGGTTCGCTCACTACAGGGAGTAACTAATAATTTGCGTACCAGCAATAGTTTACTCACTGCGTAGCGATAATTCACTTACTTGTAATGATAAGACGACGAGCAAACTGCTCGCAGTCTTGTTCAAAGCTCGCGGCGCTAGCTGAGAACGACTGTCCATTCAGGGACGGCCCTGAATGTTAACCACACGTCTCGATACCAGATTTTGTAGTGAGCTCCGCAGAACTCACAGTGATTAGCGAGAAATAGCAGCGGAAATATAATCCTGTTACCAGGTAAAGGCGCGGAGTGGGTATGACCACGACACTAGCAAGACTAGCTGCGCTAGACTGCTCTGACTACTAGACAGCCGCACCGAATTATATACGATCGGTAACCGTTGATCGTAGCCCTGCGGGACTTCAGTTAACCTTCCTTGATAGGACAGGCCGATCGACGCGACCGTTGGAATCCGCGGCTGTCACACTTGTGAAAACCGACAACCTGTCAGTTGCTTAGTATTGCCTAACGCGAGGCATTTTACTTGGATCAGCCGATTAGTATCCATCCAGGACACAATTAGTAATCATTCCGATTACAATGAGGGTTTGACCACACTCAGGTCACAACACAGCGTGTCAATGACCTGTATTACAGGGGGAACCAGGTGGTGGTTCCCAACGTTGACAATTTACACACACTGCTTATAGCTGAGCACCACGACGGTGGAGCCAGCGGGCATCGTGGGACTCGTCGTACCATAGAGGCTATTAAGCAGGTCTACTGGTGGCCGCGTCTGGACGCAGACGTATCCCAGTACGTTACCTGTTGCCCGCAGTGCCAGCGTAATAAAGCCTCGACCACAAAGCCGAGTGGGTTGCTGCAACTGTTGCCAATACCCAAACGGGTATGGGGCAGTGTCACAATGGATTTAATCGTCCAACTGCCTCCCACTACCTCAGGATATGACGCTATTGTTGTGTTTGTGGACCGGCTGAGCAAAATGACTCACTTTGCTCCCACACACTCGACAGTAGACGCCGAGGGAGTGGCCAATTTATATGTGCAGAACGTTTTCCGCTACCACGGGTTGGCTGACGACTTGGTCTCTGATCGTGGCCCGCAATTCGCTGGCCGCTTTTGGAAACAAGTGCATCGTCGCCTGCGGACTAAGGTCAAACTTAGTTCAGCCTATCACCCGCAGACGGATGGACAGAGTGAGCGTATGAATCGCTTGCTTGAAGAGACCTTGCGGCACTACATTGCCCTGATCAATCCGATTGGGATGAGCATCTGCCGTTGATCGAGTTTGCCATAAACAACTCTTTCAACAAATCCATCAACACGACACCATTCGCGTTGTGGACTCCGCATGTACCAAGTGAACCGCACAACATCGCTGTGCTAGACGCGAAGGTCCCATCCGCCGATACCTTTGCATCCGAGATGGCAGAACGGCTTCGAAGAGCTCGTGCCCGCTACAAGAAGCCCAGGCCCGGCAGAAGAAAGCCGCTGACGCTCGCAAGGCAAGATGCCTCATTTGCAGAGGATGAGTTGGTTCTGCTAAGTATGAAGAACATCTCGCTCAAGACTCCTGGAGCGAAGAAGCTTCAGCCCAAGTACATTGGGCCTTTTCCCGTGCGGGAGAAGATTGGCGAAGTGGCTTATCGCCTTGAGCTTCCACCAGCATACCGGATACACCCTGTGTTTCACGTGTCCCTGCTGAAACCATACAAGTCCAACGGCGTTTACCAGCCCCCACCACCTCAATTCATTGATGATGGTGGAAACGCGTAATGGACAGTGCAAGCAATTATCGACCACCGAGATCGGAAAGTCTTCAACCATACGGTGCGTGACTTCCTGGTCAAATGGGAAGGCTTTGGTCCCGAGCATAACAGCTGGTCCCTGAGCAGGCCACTTCATGCACTGATTGCAGCGTTCAGGAATTGAGATTTAGTTTTCTCCGGGACGTTTCAAGATTGCGAAAACAATGGGGGTCAGGACCCAGTACAGCGCAGCGCACAATGAACGAACAATGCGAATTGTGATTTGGTTCTAGTGAGGGTTTTAGAGTGGCGCGGCGAACGATGCTGTAAGACCTAAAGGCTAATTCCGCGGATGCTCAGGCACCGGGCTTACACTCCCCCCCCCTTAGTAGCAAGCCGTCCTCGCGCTAGGCATTGGGTCACCCCACCCGTATGCCGATTTTACCAGATTAACACGGGTTCGTACCGTCCTTGATCCACCACACAAGGGCCGGTAATGGCTGCGCCAGGGATCGAACCGCGACCTTAATCCACCACATAAGGGTACGGCACTGGTCTTGATACCAAATGTAAGACCTAAAGGCTAATCCCGCGGATGCCTCAGGCACCAGGCTTACAGATGCCAACACCACGCCCAGTTCACAAGGATATACCTGAGCATGCTGCGCTATGCTACAGTAACTAAGCGCGCCATGAACGAGATGATGTTGACAGGCAGGAAAAAGCACAACAACAGCAGCAACAGCTCCCCTACCCAGCAGGTGCCTACACAGTGACATGATAACTACACGCAGTGTCATCGAACGAAACGAGACATAGCGACATAGAAACTACCACTCACGCGGTGTCTTGGAAACGGCCCCGCATATATGCATGCGCTGTTGGGGCACAGTATGAATGAGCCATGCCGTACAGGGGCTAGGAAATGCCCCCGCACGTGCACCCCTGCCTGCCGTACACGAAAAAAAAAATGGTGGCGCTCCGGAATTCATCCGTCCTACCTGCGAGCACCCGCCGACGGTGACCACGTCCCGCTTGCCGTACTATCCGCGCATGCTGTTCACATACCTGCCGGCGCGCCTCCTCAACCAACGCCACGTACCACGTGCCAAGGTGCCATCCTACCTGACCCACCAGTTAACCCAGTACGACATGCACAGGTACTCCAGAAAGTGAAAGCCATTGCACTCTCTGCTGTCACGGTCTCCCCTCCCTGCAGCTGTCTGCATGCGCCTTGCACCGCCACACTAACCGATTCACGCGCCGCCGTACGTAATGCCGTACGAAGCGCCATATGCTCTGGGGCCTCCTCAAAGCGCACGCTGATCGCCTCCCCTACAGGCCCCTCCCCAGTCCCCCCACGCAGACATTCATGTCCCGCCGCACCGACCCCTGAGACAGCTCGCCCTAGGCCACCACACCCGCGCTCGTCCTCGCGCCCCGTCAGTGGCGCTGACGACCCATGGGTCCGCGCCCCAGCCCTCCCGCTCCACCTCCGCCATCGACCGCGCTAACAACTGACGCCAGCCAAGCCGGCCGGCGCCCGGAGGGTCGGCGGCCCCACAGCTCTCACCAACGCCGCTCGGCGCCGCCGCGGGGCGTCCACACAGGTCGGCCCAGGCGCCGCCGCGGGTACGGCGTCGAACGACTCGAGCAGGGCCGGCGCCAAGGCCGGCTGCGAAGGCGCCGCGGCGCTCTGCGGCAGGAGGTGCCGTGAATCCGTTTGCCGCTGAAACGGCACCACGACGACGTCAGATGCAGGCCTAGAACCTTCGCCGTCCGATGGTGGGTCTGGTCCCGCGGCCCAGCAAGAGGCGGTGGCGGCAGTGGCGGCCGCTGCGCTCGCCGCTTTCGTCGCAGTCGCCGCCGCAGCAGCAGCAGGGTTCCCATCTCCGCGGCGCTGCCTACATTGCGTGGAAAGACTTGTCCTGACCCTGCGGCACCGCCGCCACTACCACAGCTGGCGGCCGTTGGTACGGCACCCAGGCTCGCGAGCATCATCGTGCTGAGCATCGAATCGGTAGCGCCGCCGCCGCCGCTCGCAAGAGGGTTATCCTGCATGGCCGCGACGCCGCCGGCCGCGACGCGGGAAGGCGCCGCCGTGTCCAGAAACACGCGCCACCTGCCGTACGAGCTTACGGCTGTCTGCGCCACGCAGGCCGCCGGGGGGCCGCCAGCCCGCGACCCAGGGCGCGCGGCCAGTTGACCTGTTGTCCGATCCGTCGCCTTCGCCAGCGCCGGCGCCGTGGCCACGCGCGCCGCAACGGCGGCGGCGGCGGCGGCGAGGACGGCGGACGTGTCGGAGCACATCCGCCGCAGGTCAGTGGTCAATAAGGAAGAGTCGTGCAGTGCGCCGCTTGGCGGCGGCGGCAGCAGAGTGTCGAGCAGCATGGGGTCTGCGACGGCGGCGGCGGCGTCCTCCTCGTCTGGATCCTGCTCTGACGCCGGCGGCACCACCGTTGGCGGCGGGCAGCGGCGGCGGCGGCGGCGGTGTTTGCGCCGGCGCCGCGGCGGGCACCGACGGATTCCGCGCAGGTGAGGGTGAAGCCGTCGCTGACCCGTTGAGACGGCCTCGCGAAGGGACCGTGTTGGCGGCCCCGCGATCTCCTTGGATGGCGCGGGTGCCGCCGGCGCAGCTGATGCTGATGTTGCGAAGCTGCATATTGCCGGACCTGCAGGACTGCCGCGACCTGAGAGGCGCCGGAGACATCTGAGCTCGCTTCTGCGGGTGTTGACAGCAGCGGGCGGCGGCGGCGACGCCGTCCGGGGACTGTGCGGGGTCGCCGCCGCCGCCGCCGCGTTGCTGCCACTCGCTTGGGAGCCGAACCGCGACGTGGCGAATCGCTTCAGCGGTGGCGAGAGCGGCCCCGTCAGTGGCGCCACCCTGGCTGGCCCCCGATCGCGCCCTGTGCCGGCGCGCGGTCGCGACGACCGCCGCCCGGCGCGATTTCAGCCCCAGCGCCGGTGCGACCGTGACTTCCGTTTGGTACGGCAATGTACGGATGTGGGTACGATGCGGCGGAGGTCGCGCGGGCGAGCCGCCGCGGCGGGCACTCTGACCCATGGGTCCGCCGGAGGCTGCCGGCGACGCCGTCATACTGGCGGGGGGCATGCCCTCGACGGCGTGTACCGGGTAACTCTGGCCCAGACAGCGTCGTACGGCGTCACGCGGCCACGGGCTGCGACCGGTCGCTGCGGGTAGCTGGCGGCGCGGCGGCGCCACTGACCTCCGTCGCGCTCCACCAACCGGCGGCGCCGCTGCGTGTGAGCGCGCCGTAGCTCGGCGGCCGTGAGCTGCCGCTGGCGTCGGCCGTGGCACAGGCGCCGGACGTCGTCGCCGCCGCGCCGCGCCGACGCCGATGCCGCCTGCCGCAACGTCGGTTGCTGGTGGTTGGGCGAGGTGTCCAGCAAGCTGGGCCATTTCCAGCTCGGCCGCGGACTACCTTGGTGGCCCAGGAGTCATAAGAGATACTCGGGCCGCCGCCATCTAGGTGTCATGACTTGGTAGTGTCGCTGTCGTAGTATGGATCTATCGAATTCCGTTTGCACTACCGCAGCGCCAAGGGCGCGAAGTGTAGTGAGTAGGAATTGTTCGGCGTGCGTCGCGCGTTTCGGCGTACGTCTCGCCTGTCTGGACAACGGGAGCTTTCCCGTACTAAGCTATTGATTCGAACTGTTCACTCGTCGTCCGAGCGTTTGTCAGTTGGCGCTTCAGGCGCGTTTGCTTGTTTGTCACTTTATCTATCTAGCGCACCGCGTTGTGGGCGGGCGCTCGTAGTTGCAAGACTTGGTCAACCGACGCATGCGGCTCAGGGTTTGGGTCGGCGCGTGCTACGTCGCTGCGCTCTCCCCTGGCTGGGTGCAGGGCGGCAATCTGTACTTGTTTGTGTTCAGTCGTAGCGCCGATCGTGTGTTGCACCGCGTAGTAGGTGTACTGCCAGAGGGATAATCCCTCACGTTATGGCCTTAGTGGTAGGGATAAGGGTGCGTCGTACCCGTCAGGCCAGCGTCGGCGTGTACTTAGCGCTGAGAGAGCAAACGCTTCTTTGTCGTTTGGCTCTCGAAGCAAATCTTCGTGAGCGTAACAAGACCACTGTGCGCTATTGAGCGACTTATTCGATATCTTTGTAACAATCGTAAGTTGATCATTTGTCCGCAGCTGACGCTAGGCAGGTTCAACGCGCTACAAGATCCGCTCTTGGCGCCAGGCCGCACTGAGATCCGTTCCGGGCCACCTGGCCTTACACAGCGTAGCTAGCCATCGTTTGCCGGTTGGAGCGCAGCCGAGCCTTTGTTCAGCTCAGCACTGGAGTAGCTACTCGTGCTGAGATATATACCCGATTTTCCCAACGGAAAAGAGGGTTATATCCCTTATGTCGGACCCTTATGTGGGCCCCTGTACACTGTACAAGCGGTACGCGGTTGCGAGGGACATCAAGAAAGGGGGGCGCGTTCGCCAAGTTCCGTGTGCGCAAGGATACAGCATATGAAGTTGCATTGAGTTGACAAGTTGCGGCGCGCTTTCGCGTTTAGTTGCGTCGGAGCACATGGATGACTGAGCGAGGGACGTTGAGGAACTGGAGGGGCAGCGACGGATTTGGGCGTCATCACGATAACGAGAATGAATTGCGTTTGACTGAAAGAGTTGGGTGCGCTTCTGGCATTTGTTTGGGTTCCGGTTCCAGTGAGGTACGCGTAACCGAGGGACATGGAGGAAATCAAGGCCCTTCGCCAGGTTCGGTTAGCGCAACGATAGAGCGTAAACAGGTTCATTGAATTGACAGGTTTGCGAGCGCGTTGACGTTTGTTTGGGCGAAGTTGATGACTGTTCGCAATTGGGGAACCAGAAGCGCGCCATTTTAAAGCTAGGAAATCATACCAAACAAATGTTACGGCGTTTTGACATACGGTAACTGCTAAGAATTCCACAAGAAGAAAGTTGAGGTAGGATGGCACCTGGTGGCAAACCTGTAGTTCAGAAGACAACAATAAACAGGCAGAAGCTGGGCAATACAGTCCTGAGGTTATGCACGGGTGGGACCAGGTGCAGTGTTAGGGCTCGTGCGGCCCTTGGATGGCGGATGGACGGGTCGGTGCGTCGGCCACGGGCTGGGTCCACATGGTTTGCAGATGGGGTCGCGCGAGGGGGAAGTATGGGATGCTTGAGCTTGGCAACACGGTGAGACACTGATTTATAATGTTCCAGCCAAGGCGAGGTGGGCCCCAAGCAGGGGTAGGGTCAGGTAGGTTGGACGTGGTGGGGATCAACAGCAGGCAGAAGCTGGGCATGCCAGCAGGCACGGGTAGCACTTAGGAAGGGCGGCATGGGTTGGGTGTACCCCGAGAAGGCTGGGATTCAGATGGATTTAGGTCAGGATGGTCTTGGCCGGATGGATGGATAGGGATGGATATCGAACCAGGTGCCGATGGGCCTTGGGATGGCCCCAGCATTGCCTCTGCAAATGGGCAACTCCCATATGCGCCCCGCGGCGGTGGCCCGGTGTGGCTGCAGCGGGAAGTTTCCCGCGGCGGGTGGTGGGAAGCCACCACGCGGCAGCATCACTTCTGGGCCTGCGCGTGGCCCTGGCCATGATGGGAATTACAGCTGTGGGCTCGGGTGAGTGAGCCGGGCTCTGGGCGCAGCTCTGGGGCTCGGGTTAGACGCCGCCCCGCGGACGGTAGCTTCCCGTGTGGGGCCGATCTTGGCGCCGGGTCCTCCGGCAGTCTCTGCGTGTTTGGGTGGTTCTACTGGCGGGTTCCCATCCACGTTCGCTTTTCACAGCAATGTAGTGCGAGGATGCCTCGCTGCTTTGTCGGTGGGGTGTCGCAGCTCGCGGGGTTTCCCTGTGAGGCACCGATGACGGATCCCTTTCACGGGGTCGCGCATTTTTGGCTGTGGAGACCTTCCCCTTACGGAATGAACCTGACCGTTATTGGAGTTGCAAAACTCGGACGTCCAATGAAAATTGATTGATCAGTGCGAATGAGGAATGAATAAGGTAAGAAAGAGGCCTAGATGTCAAGGACGAGATGAGTGACTGTGAATGCCGACCCCAAAAGGGATCAGATGACGTCAGTGTTGTCCTTGGTATTAGAGATCGGGTGATGTGAGGCGGGGTTCGAG
>BDSI01000544.1:12500-23624 GCA_003117195.1 Eudorina sp. 2006-703-Eu-15
CCTTCCGACCCTGGGGGGCGGTTGCAGGTGAGCACCACAGCGTGCAGCGCTGGCAGGTCGGCGCTGCTCAACAGGACTCCAGGAGGGGACACGCACCAAGCGGGCACCCGTCACCCCCTCATCCTGTCGCCGTGCGGCACGACGGACTACGCACCCACATGACTTTGGATCAACATGGAGAAGAAAGGCATCTGGGTTCGGGCCCCTCTGGCTTGCAATCTGCCGTATCTAACGGTGGTTGACTTCCGCCTTCGCGTGACGGTGTTGCACCTCATTCGTTCCCGCACACTCCTCCCTCCGTCCCGCCGCCCCCTCAGGACGCAGACGGTCAGGAGTGGCCCGACTGGGATGTGCGGCGGAGCTTGTTCGACAACCACTTGAGCGACAGCTTCCAGGCCAACCCGGAGTACATGTTCAAGAATTTCGGTTTCTACTTGCCTGACTCGGAGTACCTGCGGGACCCAGAGGGGCTGCTAAAGTACCTGGTGGGTGCGTGTGTGTGGTGCGGTTCGCGGGACCGTATGACGCGGTAAACAGCAAGTAAGCCCTTGGCGGGACCGGTACACGTCGCTGTCCGCAGCGCGCCTCTGATGGACCGGGGTTTGAGTTTGGAACTTACAGTCGGGAGTGCAAGGCGCCGCAGTGGCCGCGTTGGGGAGTAAGGTCAGTGTACAGGCGGAGCCGGAAGTCTGAACCTGTCACGATACTGCACGTGAGATCCGGAATGCCGGCGGACAGCTAGCTCGCATACGGCTCCATTCATGGTGAGCGGCTGCGCCCCTGGGCTGCAGTCGGGTGTTTGACCTGGAGTCACGGTGTTGAACTCTCGATCTTGGCTTTGCTGGACGTGAGAGGGCACGGGGAAGAAAGGAAGTCCGTGAGGACGTGCGCAAGGATTTTACCCCTACAAATGCTCGGATGGTCGAGTGCTGATGGTTTGGCCGCCATTACAGTATCGAATGTTGGGGTTTCGGGAGGACGCTCATGGCCCTTGTGGGGACTCCTTGTGTGCCCCTGGCCCGCCTCCTTGCAGGGCGCCAAGCTGCAGGTGGGCGGCGTGCCGCTGTACGTCCGAGGGGAGATATATGGTTATATATTATATGTATGTAGAAGATAGTGTTTATGTGGGTAATGTTTCGAGTTGTTCCTGCCCAGGCATCACACAGGGATTCTCCACAAAAGGGGAGTTGCGAGAATCGAACTCGCGACCTCTCGCACCCGAAGCGAGAATCATACCACTAGACCAAACTCCCATACATGCCTCAGGCAAGGGTGACTAGAGCCGCTACAACTTGGGTATTCGGAACCATCTTTCATGTCGGTTGTGTTGTCAGGGCTTCAGCATCTAGCCTGTCAGCCTGTCAACGTGACATTGGCTGGATATTGACTCTCAACAGCATTTTGACTTTTAACAGCATTCGGCGAGGCAGGCCATCCCATGGACACACAGCAAAGGTGCCAAGCATCGTTTGGCGAACGGCAGTCACAGCTAGCTGCCCTTCATCATACAGATATGGGAAGCTCACAGGCCGCCAGCTCTCAGTTGTTGGGCATATCTCACGGGGCAAACAACAGATGCCATGCGCAAATCATGCAAAACAGATGTGGTATACTGTAGTGTACATAATGATAATGCATCACCAACAGATGTCGTTCTTGTGGCAACAACTCCTGAGCAACAACCTTTCCCGACCTGAGACTGTGGATGCCAGACACTGTGACACGTCTTGCTGTCGGCCCCTCATATCGATACCTCCAGGCGACCATGTTTGGGATGGCCTGTACGTAGCGCTCATTTCATTCCCCATCAAGATGGGCAGAGTGAGGGGGGTTGTCTAAAAGCAAGGTAGACGTACCTAGGTATGATGAATGAATGAACTTTACAGCGGACCCCAAAGGGATCATGGTAGGTATGATGTCAATAATACGATATGTCCACATGTATGTGATGCTGCCAATAATTTCAACACAACGAGGTAACGGGGTCATTCAAGATTTCATACATGAGACGAATTATGTATGCCGGTCATCAGCCGGGTCACATTCGTTGTATCTTTATATCAACGAGTGGATCCTGCAGTACACATGGCGTGTGTTCCCTAGTTTGGCCCTGGACAAGGAACGAACACTGGCTGCAGTGACGGCGAGTGAGCACCACTGCTGTAAAATGATAGCCATATATGTATCTTCTTATGTATGGATTATAAAGCCGCTGGCGGCTTCCATTGAACCAACCTCACGCACTGGCGTTAGCAAGCACATTGATTGGTGATATGATGTGGAGCCTGTCCGGATCGCCATGCATGGTGGCGCCAGTTCGTTCAGGCAGTGTATGGTGAGGAAGCCTCGGCTGTCGCCGTTGGCTGTCATCGATGACCCGCGGGGTCCACTGTAACATCCTTAATAATAATACAAATCGTAAGTACGGGTTGATATACTTACACGGACACGGATAAAGATATATGGTTATATATTATATGTATGTAGAAGATAGTGTTTATGTGGGTAATGTTTCGAGTTGTTCCTGCCCAGGCATCACACAGGGATTCTCCACAAAAGGGGAGTTGCGAGAATCGAACTCGCGACCTCTCGCACCCGAAGCGAAAATCATACCACTAGATGGAACCATCTTTCATGTCGGTTGTGTTGTCAGGGCTTCAGCATCTAGCCTGTCAGCCTGTCAACGTGACATTGGCTGGATATTGACTCTCAACAGCATTTTGACTTTTAACAGCATTCGGCGAGGCAGGCCATCCCATGGACACACAGCAAAGGTGCCAAGCATCGTTTGGCGAACGGCAGTCACAGCTAGCTGCCCTTCATCATACAGATATGGGAAGCTCACAGGCCGCCAGCTCTCAGTTGTTGGGCATATCTCACGGGGCAAACAACAGATGCCATGCGCAAATCATGCAAAACAGATGTGGTATACTGTAGTGTACATAATGATAATGCATCACCAACAGATGTCGTTCTTGTGGCAACAACTCCTGAGCAACAACCTTTCCCGACCTGAGACTGTGGATGCCAGACACTGTGACACGTCTTGCTGTCGGCCCCTCATATCGATACCTCCAGGCGACCATGTTTGGGATGGCCTGTACGTAGCGCTCATTTCATTCCCCATCAAGATGGGCAGAGTGAGGGGGGGTTGTCTAAAAGCAAGGTAGACGTACCTAGGTATGATGAATGAATGAACTTTACAGCGGACCCCAAAGGGATCATGGTAGGTATGATGTCAATAATACGATATGTCCACATGTATGTGATGCTGCCAATAATTTCAACACAACGAGGTAACGGGGTCATTCAAGATTTCATACATGAGACGAATTATGTATGCCGGTCATCAGCCGGGTCACATTCGTTGTATCTTTATATCAACGAGTGGATCCTGCAGTACACATGGCGTGTGTTCCCTAGTTTGGCCCTGGACAAGGAACGAACACTGGCTGCAGTGACGGCGAGTGAGCACCACTGCTGTAAAATGATAGCCATATATGTATCTTCTTATGTATGGATTATAAAGCCGCTGGCGGCTTCCATTGAACCAACCTCACGCACTGGCGTTAGCAAGCACATTGATTGGTGATATGATGTGGAGCCTGTCCGGATCGCCATGCATGGTGGCGCCAGTTCGTTCAGGCAGTGTATGGTGAGGAAGCCTCGGCTGTCGCCGTTGGCTGTCATCGATGACCCGCGGGGTCCACTGTAACATCCTTAATAATAATACAAATCGTAAGTACGGGTTGATATACTTACACGGACACGGATAAAGATATATGGTTATATATTATATGTATGTAGAAGATAGTGTTTATGTGGGTAATGTTTCGAGTTGTTCCTGCCAGGCATCACACAGGGATTCTCCACAAAAGGGGAGTTGCGAGAATCGAACTCGCGACCTCTCGCACCCGAAGCGAAAATCATACCACTAGATGGAACCATCTTTCATGTCGGTTGTGTTGTCAGGGCTTCAGCATCTAGCCTGTCAGCCTGTCAACGTGACATTGGCTGGATATTGACTCTCAACAGCATTTTGACTTTTAACAGCATTCGGCGAGGCAGGCCATCCCATGGACACACAGCAAAGGTGCCAAGCATCGTTTGGCGAACGGCAGTCACAGCTAGCTGCCCTTCATCATACAGATATGGGAAGCTCACAGGCCGCCAGCTCTCAGTTGTTGGGCATATCTCACGGGGCAAACAACAGATGCCATGCGCAAATCATGCAAAACAGATGTGGTATATTGTAGTGTACATAATGATAATGCATCACCAACAGATGTCGTTCTTGTGATGGCTCATGCCCTACCCATGTGAGCCTTTTCTATTATGGATGATGTTACAGTAGTGGAATGAACCCGCGGCCTTTTATGCACCTGGGGCCTCGCATCACCCACTGCCATACCAGATCCGTCATCGGATTTATCCTCAGATTCACAACCTTCTCATGTGACAACCGCCCCAAATTGCAGGATTTGACAGATACGGTGTGAGGAACGGGACAGGAGCGGGCGGGGAACGGAGATAGGGACGGAATGGGACGAGACGGCTTTGCAGGGGCGATGCAGGTGCTTTGCGGCCGCCTTGGCGACACATGGGGTACCCGCCCGCGCCTTCCGACCCTGGGGGGCGGTTGCAGGTGAGCACCACAGCGTGCAGCGCTGGCAGGTCGGCGCTGCTCAACAGGACTCCAGGAGGGGACACGCACCAAGCGGGCACCCGTCACCCCCTCACCTGTCGCCGTGCGGCACGGGACTTGACTTTGGATCAACATGGAGAAGAAAGGCATCTGGGTTCGGGCCCCTCTGGCTTGCAATCTGCCGTATCTAACGGTGGACTTCCGCCTTCGCGTGACGGTGTTGCACCTCATCGTTCCCGCACACTCGTCGCCGCCCCTCAGGACGCAGACGGTCAGGAGTGGCCCGACATGTGCCGGAGCTTGTTCGACAACCACTTGAGCGACAGCTTCCAGGCCAACCCGGAGTCATACCTACTTGCCTGACTCGGACCTGCGGGACCCAGACTGCTAAAGTACCACCGTACAAACAGCAAGTAAGCCCTCGGGACCGGTACACGTCGCTGTCCGCAGCGGTGACCGGGGTTTGAGTTTGGAACTTACAGTCGGGAGTGCAAGGCGCCGCAGTGGCCGCGTTGGGGAGTAAGGTCAGTGTACTCTGAACCTGTCACGATACTGCACGTCGGAATGCCGGCGGACAGCTCTTTCCATGGTGAGCGGCTTGGGCTGCAGTCGGGTGTTTGACCTGGAGGGCTCTCGAGGCTTTGCTGGATGAGAGGGCACGGGGAAGAAAGGAAGTCCGTGAGGACGCGCAAGGATTTTACCCCTACAAATGCTCGGAGGTCGAGTGCTGATGGGCCGCCGTTACAGTATCGAATGTTGGGGTTTCGGGAGGACATGGCCCTTGGGGACTCCTTGTGTGCCCTGGCCCGCCTCCTTGCACCTGCAGGTGGGCGGCGTGACGTCCCATACAGTTGTTCCTGCCCAGGCATCACACAGGGATTCTCCACAAAAGGGGAGTTTCGAACTCGCGACCTCTTTACCACTAGCATCCCATACATGCCTCAGCAAGGGTGACTAGAGCACAACTTGGCGGAACCATCTTTCATGTCATTCAGGCCTGTCAGCAACGTGACATGGCATATTGAGCATTTTGACTGCCAAGCATCGTTTGGCGAACGGCAGTCACAGCTAGCTGCCCTTCATCATACAGATATGGGAAGCTCACAGGCCGCCAGCTCTCAGTTGTTGGGCATATCTCACGGGGCAAACAACAGATGCCATGCGCAAATCATGCAAAACAGATGTGGTATACTGTAGTGTACATAATGATAATGCATCACCAACAGATGTCGTTCTTGTGGCAACAACTCCTGAGCAACAACCTTTCCCGACCTGAGACTGTGGATGCCAGACACTGTGACACGTCTTGCTGTCGGCCCCTCATATCGATACCTCCAGGCGACCATGTTTGGGATGGCCTGTACGTAGCGCTCATTTCATTCCCCATCAAGATGGGCAGAGTGAGGGGGGTTGTCTAAAAGCAAGGTAGACGTACCTAGGTATGATGAATGAATGAACTTTACAGCGGACCCCAAAGGGATCATGGTAGGTATGATGTCAATAATACGATATGTCCACATGTATGTGATGCTGCCAATAATTTCAACACAACGAGGTAACGGGGTCATTCAAGATTTCATACATGAGACGAATTATGTATGCCGGTCATCAGCCGGGTCACATTCGTTGTATCTTTATATCAACGAGTGGATCCTGCAGTACACATGGCGTGTGTTCCCTAGTTTGGCCCTGGACAAGGAACGAACACTGGCTGCAGTGACGGCGAGTGAGCACCACTGCTGTAAAATGATAGCCATATATGTATCTTCTTATGTATGGATTATAAAGCCGCTGGCGGCTTCCATTGAACCAACCTCACGCACTGGCGTTAGCAAGCACATTGATTGGTGATATGATGTGGAGCCTGTCCGGATCGCCATGCATGGTGGCGCCAGTTCGTTCAGGCAGTGTATGGTGAGGAAGCCTCGGCTGTCGCCGTTGGCTGTCATCGATGACCCGGGGTCCACTGTAACATCCTTAATAATAATACAAATCGTAAGTACGGGTTGATATACTTACACGGACACGGATAAAGATATATGGTTATATATTATATGTATGTAGAAGATAGTGTTTATGTGGGTAATGTTTCGAGTTGTTCCTGCCCAGGCATCACACAGGGATTCTCCACAAAAGGGAGTTGCGAGAATCGAACTCGCGACCTCTCGCACTCGAACTCGCGACCTCTCGCACCCGAAGCGAAAACATCTGGATACACTAGATGGCGAACCATCTTTCATGTCGGTTGTGTTGTCAGTTCAGCATGCCATCAGCCTGTCAACGTGACATTGGCTGGAATTGACTCTCAACAGCATTTTGAGGCAATTCGGCGAGGCAGGCATCCCATGGACATGCAAAGGCAAGCATCAACGGCAGTCACAGCTAGCTGCCCTTCATCATACAGATATGGGAAGCTCACAGGCCGCCAGCTCTCAGTTGTTGGGCATATCTCACGGGGCAAACAACAGATGCCATGCGCAAATCATGCAAAACAGATGTGGTATATTGTAGTGTACATAATGATAATGCATCACCAACAGATGTCGTTCTTGTGATGGCTCATGCCCTACCCATGTGAGCCTTTTCTATTATGGATGATGTTACAGTAGTGGAATGAACCGCGGGCCTTTATGCACCTGGGGCCTCGCATCACCCACTGCCATACCAGATCCGTCATCGGATTTATCCTCAGATTCACAACCTTCTCATGTGACAACCGCCCCAAATTGCAGGATTTGACAGATACGGTGTGAGGAACGGGACAGGAGCGGCGGGGAACGGAGATAGGGACGGAATGGGACGAGACGGCTTTGCAGGGGGCGATGCAGGTGCTTTGCGGCCGCCTTGGCGACACATGGGGTACCCGCCCGCGCCTTCCGACCCTGGGGGCGGTTGCAGGTGAGCACCACAGCGTGCAGCGCTGGCAGGTCGGCGCTGCTCAACAGGACTCCAGGAGGGGACACGCACCAAGCGGGCACCCGTCACCCCCTCATCCTGTCGCCGTGCGGCACGACGGACTACGCACCCACATGACTTTGGATCAACATGGAGAAGAAAGGCATCTGGGTTCGGGCCCCTCTGGCTTGCAATCTGCCGTATCTAACGGTGGTTGACTTCCGCCTTCGCGTGACGGTGTTGCACCTCATTCGTTCCCGCACACTCCTCCCTCCGTCCCGCCGCCCCCTCAGGACGCAGACGGTCAGGAGTGGCCCGACTGGGATGTGCGGCGGAGCTTGTTCGACAACCACTTGAGCGACAGCTTCCAGGCCAACCCGGAGTACATGTTCAAGAATTTCGGTTTCTACTTGCCTGACTCGGAGTACCTGCGGGACCCAGAGGGGCTGCTAAAGTACCTGGTGGGTGCGTGTGTGTGGTGCGGTTCGCGGGACCGTATGACGCGGTAAACAGCAAGTAAGCCCTTGGCGGGACCGGTACACGTCGCTGTCCGCAGCGCGCCTCTGATGGACCGGGGTTTGAGTTTGGAACTTACAGTCGGGAGTGCAAGGCGCCGCAGTGGCCGCGTTGGGGAGTAAGGTCAGTGTACAGGCGGAGCCGGAAGTCTGAACCTGTCACGATACTGCACGTGAGATCCGGAATGCCGGCGGACAGCTAGCTCGCATACGGCTCCATTCATGGTGAGCGGCTGCGCCCCTGGGCTGCAGTCGGGTGTTTGACCTGGAGTCACGGTGTTGAACTCTCGATCTTGGCTTTGCTGGACGTGAGAGGGCACGGGGAAGAAAGGAAGTCCGTGAGGACGTGCGCAAGGATTTTACCCCTACAAATGCTCGGATGGTCGAGTGCTGATGGTTTGGCCGCCGTTACAGTATCGAATGTTGGGGTTTCGGGAGGACGCTCATGGCCCTTGTGGGGACTCCTTGTGTGCCCCTGGCCCGCCTCCTTGCAGGGCGCCAAGCTGCAGGTGGGCGGCGTGCCGCTGTACGTCCGAGGGAGATATATGGTTATATATTATATGTATGTAGAAGATAGTGTTTATGTGGGTAATGTTTCGAGTTGTTCCTGCCCAGGCATCACACAGGGATTCTCCACAAAAGGGAGTTGCGAGAATCGAACTCGCGACCTCTCGCACCCGAAGCGAGAATCATACCACTAGACCAAACTCCCATACATGCCTCAGGCAAGGGTGACTAGAGCCGCTACAACTTGGGTATTCGGAACCATCTTTCATGTCGGTTGTGTTGTCAGGGCTTCAGCATCTAGCCTGTCAGCCTGTCAACGTGACATTGGCTGGATATTGACTCTCACAGCATTTTGACTTTTAACAGCATTCGGCGAGGCAGGCCATCCCATGGACACACAGCAAAGGTGCCAAGCATCGTTTGGCGAACGGCAGTCACAGCTAGCTGCCCTTCATCATACAGATATGGGAAGCTCACAGGCCGCCAGCTCTCAGTTGTTGGGCATATCTCACGGGGCAAACAACAGATGCCATGCGCAAATCATGCAAAACAGATGTGGTATACTGTAGTGTACATAATGATAATGCATCACCAACAGATGTCGTTCTTGTGGCAACAACTCCTGAGCAACAACCTTTCCCGACCTGAGACTGTGGATGCCAGACACTGTGACACGTCTTGCTGTCGGCCCTCATATCGATACCTCCAGGCGACCATGTTTGGGATGGCCTGTACGTAGCGCTCATTTCATTCCCCATCAAGATGGGCAGAGTGAGGGGGGTTGTCTAAAAGCAAGGTAGACGTACCTAGGTATGATGAATGAATGAACTTTACAGCGGACCCCAAAGGGATCATGGTAGGTATGATGTCAATAATACGATATGTCCACATGTATGTGATGCTGCCAATAATTTCAACACAACGAGGTAACGGGGTCATTCAAGATTTCATACATGAGACGAATTATGTATGCGGTCATCAGCCGGGTCACATTCGTTGTATCTTTATATCAACGAGTGGATCCTGCAGTACACATGGCGTGTGTTCCCTAGTTTGGCCTGGACAAGGAACGAACACTGGCTGCAGTGACGGCGAGTGAGCACCACTGCCTTAAAATGATAGCCATATATGTATCTTCTTATGTATGGATTATAAAGCCGCTGGCGGCTTCCATTGAACCAACCTCACGCACTGGCGTTAGCAAGCACATTGATTGGTGATATGATGTGGAGCCTGTCCGGATCGCCATGCATGGTGGCGCCAGTTCGTTCAGGCAGTGTATGGTGAGGAAGCCTCGGCTGTCGCCGTTGGCTGTCATCGATGACCCGCGGGTCCACTGTAACATCCTTAATAATAATACAAATCGTAAGTACGGGTTGATATACTTACACGGACACGGATAAAGATATATGGTTATATATTATATGTATGTAGAAGATAGTGTTTATGTGTGGTAATGTTTCGAGTTGTTCCTGCCCAGGCATCACACAGGATTCTCCACAAAAGGGAGTTGCGAGAATCGAACTCGCGACCTCTCTCGCCACCCAAAGCCGAAAATCATACCACTAGATCAACCATCTTTCATGTCGGTTGTGTTGTCAGGGCTTCAGCATCTAGCCTGTCAGCCTGTCAACGTGACATTGGCTGGATATTGACTCTCAACAGCATTTTGACTTTTAACAGCATTCGGCGAGGCAGGCCATCCCATGGACACACAGCAAAGGTGCCAAGCATCGTTTGGCGAACGGCAGTCACAGCTAGCTGCCCTTCATCATACAGATATGGAAGCTCACAGGCCGCCAGCTCTCAGTTGTTGGCATATCTCACGGGGCAAACAACAGATGCCATGCGCAAATCATGCAAAACAGATGTGGTATACTGTAGTGTACATAATGATAATGCATCACCAACAGATGTCGTTCTTTGGCAACAACTCCTGAGCAACAACCTTTCCCGACCTGAGACTGTGGATGCCAGAACTGTGACACGTCTTGCTGTCGGCCCCTCATATCGATACCTCCAGCGACCATGTTTGGGATGGCCTGTACGTAGCGCTCATTTCATTCCCCATCAAGATGGCAGAGTGAGGGGGGTTGTCTAAAAGCAAGGTAGACGTACCTAGGTATGATGAATGAATGAAACTTTACAGCGGACCCCAAAGGATCATGGTAGTATGATGTCAATAATACGATATGTCCACATGTATGTGATTGTCCCCAATAATTTCAACACAACGAGGTAACGGCATTCAATTTCATACATGAGACGAATTATGTATGCCGGTCATCAGCCGGTCACATTCGTTGTATCTTTATATCAACGAGTGGATCCTGCAGTACACATGCGTGTGTTCCCTAGTTTGGCCCTGGACAAGGAACGAACACTGGCTGCAGTGACGCGAGTGAGCACCACTGCTGTAAAATGATAGCCATATATGTATCTTCTTATGTATGGATTATAAGCCGCTGCGCTTCCATTGAACCAACACTCACGCACTGGCGTTAGCAAGCACATTGATTGTGATATGATGTGGAGCCTGTCCGGATCGCCATGCATGGTGGC
>BDSI01000545.1:0-23614 GCA_003117195.1 Eudorina sp. 2006-703-Eu-15
CGCTTTATGCAATCCACGTTTTTTCGACCGGCACGTCCTGTATTAAGTCTTAAATAATTCATCTGCAAGGGTCTAAGTGTCAGGCGCCCATAGCGCATCAATACTGCCTCGCACCTAGCTATCATTATTGGAGGATGGAAACCCGGGCCACCCCAATACCTTCACAGCATATTCGCGCGCCGCGCTTTATGCAATCCACGTTTTTTCGACCGGCACGGTCCTGTATTAAGTCTTAAATAATTCATCTGCAAGGGTCTAAGTGTCAGGCGGCCCATAGTGCATCGATCCTGCCTCGCACCTAGCTATCATTATTGGGAGGATGGAAACCTGGGCCACCCCAATACCTTCACAGCATATTCGGCGACGCGCTTTATGCAATCCACATTTTTTCGACCGGCACGGTCCTGTATTAAGTCTTAAATCATTCATCTGCAAGGGTCTAAGTGTCAGGCAGCCCATAGCGCATCGATCCTGCTCGCACCTAGCTATCATTATTGGGAGGATGGAAACAGTGGCCACCCCAATACATTCACAGCATATTCGGCAGCCAGCTTTATGCAATCCACATTTTTTCGACGGCAGGGTCCTGTATTAAGTCTTAAATAATTCATCTGCAAGGGTCTAAGTGTCAGGCGGCCCATAGCGCATCAATCTGCCTCGCACCTAGCTATCATTATTGGGAGGATGGAAACCCGGGCCACCCAATACCTTCACAGCATATTCGGCACCGCGCTTTATGCAATCCATGTTTTTTCGACCGGCACAGTCCTGTATTAAGTCTTAAATAATTCATCTGCAAGGGTCTAAGTGTCAGGCGGCCCATAGCGCATCGATCCTGCCTCGCACCTAGCTATCATTATTGGGAGGATGGAAACAAGTGCCACCCCAATACATTCACAGCATATTCGGCGCACGCTTTATGCAATCCACGTTTTTTCGACCGGCACAGTCCTGTATCAAGTCTTAAATGATTCATCTGCAAGGGTCTAAGTGTCAGGCGGCCCATAGCGCATCAATACTGCCTCGCACCTAGCTATCATTATTGGAGGATGGAAACCTGGGCCACCCCAATACCTTCACAGCATATTCGGCGCCACGCTTTATGCAATCCACGTTTTTTCGACCGGCTGGTCCTGTATTAAGTCTTAAATAATTCATCTGCAAGGGTCTAAGTGTCAGGCGGCCATAGCGCATCGATCCTGCCTCGCACCTAGCTATCATTATTGGAGGATGGAAACCCGGGCCACCCCAATACCTTCACAGCATATTCGGCACCGCGCTTTATGCAATCCACGTTTTTTCGACCGGCAGGGTCCTGTATTAAGTCTTAAATCATTCATCTGCAAGGGTCTAAGTGTCAGGCGGCCCATAGCGCATCGATCCTGCCTCGCACCTAGCTATCCTTATTGGGAGGATGGAAACAAGTGCCACCCCAATACATTCACAGCATATTCGGCACCGCACTTTATGCAATCCACGTTTTTTCGACCGGCAGGTCCTGTATTAAGTCTTAAATAATTCATCTGCAAGGTCTAAGTGTCAGGCGGCCCATAGCGCATCGATCCTGCCTCGCACCTAGCTATCATTATTGGGAGGATGGAAACCCGGGCCACCCAATACATTCACAGCATATTCGGCGCCACGCTTTATGCAATCCACGTTTTTTCGACCGGCAGGGTCCTGTATTAAGTCTTAAATAATTCATCTGCAAGGGTCTAAGTGTCCGGCGGCCCATAGCGCATCGATCCTGCCTCGCACCTAGCTATCATTATTGGGAGGATGGAAACCCGGGCCACCCCAATACCTTCACAGCATATTCGGCGAGCGCTTTATGCAATCCACGTTTTTTCGACCGGCAGGGTCCTGTATTAAGTCTTAAATAATTCATCTGCAAGGGTCTAAGTGTCAGGCGGCCCATAGCGCATCGATCCTGCCTCGCACCTAGCTATCATTATTGGGAGGATGGAAACCCGGGCCACCCCAATACCTTCACAGCATATTCGGCGATGCGCTTTATGCAATCCACGTTTTTTCGACCGGCAGGGTCCTGTATTAAGTCTTAAATAATTCATCTGCAAGGGTCTAAGTGTCAGGCGGCCCATAGCGCATCGATCCTGCCTCGCACCTAGCTATCATTATTGGGAGGATGGAAACCTGGGCCACCCCAATATCTTCACAGCATATTCGGCACCGCGCTTTATGCAATCCACATTTTTTCGACCGGCAGGGTCCTGTATTAAGTCTTAAATAATTCATCTGCAAGGGTCTAAGTGTCAGGCGGCCCATAGCGCATCAATACTGCCTCGCACCTAGCTATCATTATTGGGAGGATGGAAACCCGGGCCACCCCAATACCTTCACAGCATATTCGGCGCCGCGCTTTATGCAATCCATGTTTTTTCGACCGGCAGGGTCCTGTATTAAGTCTTAAATAATTCATCTGCAAGGGTCTAAGTGTCAGGCGGCCCATAGCGCATCGATCCTGCCTCGCACCTAGCTATCATTATTGGGAGGATGGAAACAAGTGCCACCCCAATACATTCACAGCATATTCGGCGCCACGCTTTATGCAATCCACGTTTTTTCGACCGGCACAGTCCTGTATCAAGTCTTAAATGATTCATCTGCAAGGTCTAAGTGTCAGGCGGCCCATAGCGCATCAATACTGCCTCGCACCTAGCTATCATTATTGGGAGGATGGAAACCTGGGCCACCCCAATACCTTCACAGCATATTCGGCGCCACGCTTTATGCAATCCACGTTTTTTCGACCGGCTGGGTCCTGTATTAAGTCTTAAATAATTCATCTGCAAGGGTCTAAGTGTCAGGCGGCCCATGGCGCATCGATCCTGCCTCGCACCTAGCTATCATTATTGGGAGGATGGAAACCCGGGCCACCCCAATACATTCACAGCATATTCGGCACCGCGCTTTATGCAATCCATGTTTTTTCGACCAGCACGGTCCTGTATTAATTCTTAAATAATTCATCTGCAAGGGTCTAAGTGTCCGGCGGCCCATAGCGCATCGATCCTGCCTCGCACCTAGCTATCATTATTGGGAGGATGGAAACCCGGGCCACCCCAATACCTTCACAGCATATTCAGCGCTGCGCTTTATGCAATCCACGTTTTTTCAACCGGCACGGTCCTGTATTAAGTCTTAAATAATTCATCTGCAAGGGTCTAAGTGTCAGGCAGCCCATAGCGCATCGATCCTGCCTCGCACCTAGCTATCATTATTGGGAGGATGGAAACCCGGGCCACCCCAATACATTCACAGCATATTCGGCACCGCGCTTTATGCAATCCACGTTTTTTCGACCGGCAGGGTCCTGTATCAAGTCTTAAATAATTCATCTGCAAGGGTCTAAGTGTCAGGCGGCCCATAGCGCATCGATCCTGCCTCGCACCTAGCTATCATTATTGGGAGGATGGAAACAAGTGCCACCCCAATACATTCACAGCATATTCGGCGCCACGCTTTATGCAATCCACGTTTTTTCGACTGGCACAGTCCTGTATCAAGTCTTAAATAATTCATCTGCAAGGGTCTAAGTGTCAGGCGGCCCATAGCGCATCGATCCTGCCTCGCACCTAGCTATCATTATTGGGAGGATGGAAACCCGGGCCACCCCAATACCTTCACAGCATATTCGGCGACGCGCTTTATGCAATCCACGTTTTTTCGACCGGCAGGGTCCTGTATTAAGTCTTAAATAATTCATCTGCAAGGGTCTAAGTGTCAGGCGGCCCATAGCGCATCGATCCTGCCTCGCACCTAGCTATCATTATTGGGAGGATGGAAACCTGGGCCACCCCAATACCTTCACAGCATATTCGGCGACGCGCTTTATGCAATCCACGTTTTTTCGACCGGCAGGGTCCTGTATTAAGTCTTAAATAATTCATCTGCAAGGGTCTAAGTGTCAGGCGGCCCATAGCGCATCGATCCTGCCTCGCACCTAGCTATCATTATTGGGAGGATGGAAACAAGTGCCACCCCAATACATTCATAGCATATTCGGCGCCACGCTTTATGCAATCCACGTTTTTTCGACCGGCACAGTCCTGTATCAAGTCTTAAATAATTCATCTGCAAGGGTCTAAGTGTCAGGCGGCCCATAGCGCATCGATCCTGCCTCGCACCTAGCTATCATTATTGGGATGATGGAAACCCGGGCCACCCCAATACCTTCACAGCATATTCGGCGACGCGCTTTATGCAATCCACGTTTTTTCGACCGGCAGGGTCCTGTATTAAGTCTTAAATAATTCATCTGCAAGGGTCTAAGTGTCAGGCGGCCCATAGCGCATCGATCCTGCCTCGCACCTAGCTAGCATTATTGGGAGGATGGAAACCTGGGCCACCCCAATACCTTCACAGCATATTCGGCGACGCGCTTTATGCAATCCACGTTTTTTCGACCGGCAGGGTCCTGTATTAAGTCTTAAATAATTCATCTGCAAGGGTCTAAGTGTCAGGCGGCCCATAGCGCATCGATCCTGCCTCGCACCTAGCTATCATTATTGGGAGGATGGAAACAAGTGCCACCCCAATACATTCACAGCATATTCGGCACCACGCTTTATGCAATCCACATTTTTTCGACCGGCAGGGTCCTGTATTAAGTCTTAAATAATTCATCTGCAAGGGTCTAAGTGTCAGGCGGCCCATAGCGCATCAATACTGCCTCGCACCTAGCTATCATTATTGGGAGGATGGAAACCCGGGCCACCCCAATACCTTCACAGCATATTCGGCACCGCGCTTTATGCAATCCATGTTTTTTCGACCGGCACAGTCCTGTATTAAGTCTTAAATAATTCATCTGCAAGGGTCTAAGTGTCAGGCGGCCCATAGCGCATCGATCCTGCCTCGCACCTAGCTAGCATTATTGGGAGGATGGAAACCTGGGCCACCCCAATACCTTCACAGCATATTCGGCGACGCGCTTTATGCAATCCACGTTTTTTCGACCGGCAGGGTCCTGTATTAAGTCTTAAATAATTCATCTGCAAGGGTCTAAGTGTCAGGCGGCCCATAGCGCATCAATACTGCCTCGCACCTAGCTATCATTATTGGGAGGATGGAAACCCGGGCCACCCCAATACATTCACAGCATATTCGGCGCCACACTTTATGCAATCCACGTTTGTTCAACCGGCAGGGTCCTGTATTAAGTCTTAAATAATTCATCTGCAAGGGTCTAAGTGTCAGGCGGCCCATAGCGCATCGATCCTGCCTCGCACCTAGCTATCATTATTGGAAGGATGGAAACCCGGGCCACCCCAATACATTCACAGCATATTCGGCGCCACGCTTTATGCAATCCACATTTTTTCGACCGGCACAGTCCTGTATAAAGTCTTAAATGATTCATCTGCAAGGGTCTAAGTGTCAGGCGGCCCATAGCGCATCGATCCTGCCTCGCACCTAGCTAACATTATTGGGAGGATGGAAACCCGGGCCACCCCAATACCTTCACAGCATATTCGGCGCCGCCCTTTATGCAATGCACATTTTTTCGACCGGCAGGGTCCTGTATTAAGTCTTAAATAATTCATCTACAAGGGTCTAAGTGTCAGGCGGCCCATAGCGCATCAATACTGCCTCGCACCTAGCTATCATTATTGGGAGGATGGAAACCCGGGCCACCCCAATACATTCACAGCATATTCGGCGCCACACTTTATGCAATCCACGTTTGTTCAACCGGCAGGGTCCTGTATTAAGTCTTAAATAATTCATCTGCAAGGGTCTAAGTGTCAGGCGGCCCATAGTGCATCGATCCTGCCTCGCACCTAGCTATCATTATTGGGAGGATGGAAACCCGGGCCACCCCAATACCTTCACAGCATATTCGGCGCCGCGCTTTATGCAATCCACGTTTTTTCGACCGGCAGGGTCCTGTATTAAGTCTTAAATCATTCATCTGCAAGGGTCTAAGTGTCAGGCGGCCCATAGCGCATCGATCCTGCCTCGCACCTAGCTATCCTTATTGGGAGGATGGAAACAAGTGCCACCCCAATACATTCACAGCATATTCGGCACCGCACTTTATGCAATCCACGTTTTTTCGACCGGCAGGGTCCTGTATTAAGTCTTAAATCATTCATCTGCAAGGGTCTAAGTGTCAGGCGGCCCATAGCGCATCGATCCTGCCTCGCACCTAGCTATCATTATTGGGAGGATGGAAACCCGGGCCACCCCAATACATTCACAGCATATTCGGCGCCACGCTTTATGCAATCCACGTTTTTTCGACCGGCAGGGTCCTGTATTAAGTCTTAAATAATTCATCTGCAAGGGTCTAAGTGTCAGGCGGCCCATAGCGCATCGATCCTGCCTCGCACCTAGCTATCCTTATTGGGAGGATGGAATTAAGTGCCACCCCAATACATTCACAGCATATTCGGCACCGCACTTTATGCAATCCACGTTTTTTCGACCGGCAGGGTCCTGTATTAAGTCTTAAATAATTCATCTGCAAGGGTCTAAGTGTCCGGCGGCCCATAGCGCATCGATCCTGCCTTGCACCTAGCTATCATTATTGGAAGGATGGAAACCCGGGCCACCCCAATACCTTCACAGCATATTCGGCGCCACACTTTATGCAATCCACGTTTTTTCGACCGGCAGGGTCCTGTATTAAGTCTTAAATAATTCATCTGCAAGGGTCTAAGTGTCAGGCGGCCCATAGCGCATCGATCCTGCCTCGCACCTAGCTATCATTATTGGGAGGATGGAAACCCGGGCCACCCCAATACCTTCACAGCATATTCGGTGCCGCACTTTATGCAATCCACGTTTTTTCGACCGGCAGGGTCCTGTATTAAGTCTTAAATCATTCATCTGCAAGGGTCTAAGTGTCAGGCGGCCCATAGCGCATCGATCCTGCCTCGCACCTAGCTATCATTATTGGGAGGATGGAAACAAGTGCCACCCCAATACATTCACAGCATATTCGGCGCCACGCTTTATGCAATCCACGTTCTTTCGACCGGCACAGTCCTGTATCAAGTCTTAAATAATTCATCTGCAAGGGTCTAAGTGTCAGGCGGCCCATAGCGCATCGATCCTGCCTCGCACCTAGCTATCATTATTGGGAGGATGGAAACCCGGGCCACCCCAATACATTCACAGCATATTCGACACCGCGCTTTATGCAATCCATGTTTTTTCGACCGGCACAGTCCTGTATTAAGTCTTAAATAATTCATCTGCAAGGGTCTAAGTGTCAGGCGGCCCATAGCGCATCGATCCTGCCTCGCACCTAGCTATCATTATTGGGAGGATGGAAACCCGGGCCACCCCAATACCTTCACAGCATATTCGACACCGCGCTTTATGCAATCCATGTTTTTTCGACCGGCAGGGTCCTGTATTAAGTCTTAAATAATTCATCTGCAAGGGTCTAAGTGTCAGGCGGCCCATAGCGCATCGATCCTGCCTCGCACCTAGCTATCATTATTGGGAGGATGGAAACAAGTGCCACCCCAATATCTTCACAGCATATTCGGCACCGCACTTTATGCAATCCACGTTTTTTCGACCGGCAGGGTCCTGTATTAAGTCTTAAATAATTCATCTGCAAGGGTCTAAGTGTCAGGCGGCCCATAGCGCATCGATCCTGCCTCGCACCTAACTATCATTATTGGGAGGGAGGAAACCCGGGCCACCCCAATACCTTCACAGCATATTCGGCGCCGCGCTTTATGCAATCCACATTTTTTTGACCGGCACGGTCCTGTATTAAGTCTTAAATCATTCATCTGCAAGGGTCTAAGTGTCAGGCGGCCCATAGTGCATCGATCCTGCCTCGCACCTAGCTATCCTTATTGGGAGGATGGAAACCCGGGCCACCCCAATACATTCACAGCATATTCGGTGCCGCGCTTTATGCAATCCATGTTTTTTCGACCGGCAGGGTCCTGTATTAAGTCTTAAATCATTCATCTGCAAGGGTCTAAGTGTCAGGCGGCCCATAGCGCATCGATCCTGCCTCGCACCTAGCTATCATTATTGGGAGGATGGAAACCCGGGCCACCCCAATACATTCACAGCATATTCGGCGCCACGCTTTATGCAATCCACGTTTTTTCAACCGGCACAGTCCTGAATTAAGTCTTAAATAATTCATCTGCAAGGGTCTAAGTGTCAGGCAGCCCATAGCGCATCAATACTGCCTCGCACCTAGCTATCATTATTGGGAGGATGGAAACCCGGGCCACCCCAATACATTCACAGCATATTCGGCGCCACGCTTTATGCAATCCACATTTTTTTGACCGGCACGGTCCTGTATTAAGTCTTAAATCATTCATCTGCAAGGGTCTAAGTGTCAGGCGGCCCATAGTGCATCGATCCTGCCTCGCACCTAGCTATCCTTATTGGGAGGATGGAAACCCGGGCCACCCCAATACATTCACAGCATATTCGGCACCGCGCTTTATGCAATCCAAGTTTTTTCGACCGGCAGGGTCCTGTATTAAGTCTTAAATCATTCATCTGCAAGGGTCTAAGTGTCAGGCGGCCCATAGCGCATCGATCCTGCCTCGCACCTAGCTATCATTATTGGGAGGATGGAAACCCGGGCCACCCCAATACATTCACAGCATATTCGGCGCCACGCTTTATGCAATCCACGTTTTTTCAACCGGCACAGTCCTGAATTAAGTCTTAAATAATTCATCTGCAAGGGTCTAAGTGTCAGGCGGCCCATAGCGCATCAATACTGCCTCGCACCTAGCTATCATTATTGGGAGGATGGAAACCCGGGCCACCCCAATACATTCACAGCATATTCGGCGCCACGCTTTATGCAATCCACGTTTTTTTGACCGGCACAGTCCTGTATCAAGTTTTAAATAATTCATCTGCAAGGGTCTAAGTGTCAGGCGGCCCATAGCGCATCGATCCTGCCTCGCACCTAGCTATCCTTATTGGGAGGATGGAAACCCGGGCCACCCCAATACCTTCACAGCATATTCGGCGCCACGCTTTATGCAATCCACGTTTTTTCGACCGGCAGGGTCCTGTATTAAGTCTTAAATAATTCATCTGCAAGGGTCTAAGTGTCAGGCGGCCCATAGTGCATCGATCCTGCCTCGCACCTAGCTATCATTATTGGGAGGATGGAAACCCGGGCCACCCCAATACCTTCACAGCATATTCGGCGCCGCGCTTTATGCAATCCACGTTTTTTCAACCGGCACAGTCCTGAATTAAGTCTTAAATAATTCATCTGCAAGGGTCTAAGTGTCAGGCAGCCCATAGCGCATCAATACTGCCTCGCACCTAGCTATCATTATTGGGAGGATGGAAACCCGGGCCACCCCAATACATTCACAGCATATTCGGCGCCACGCTTTATGCAATCCACGTTTTTTTGACCGGCACGGTCCTGTATTAAGTCTTAAATCATTCATCTGCAAGGGTCTAAGTGTCAGGCGGCCCATAGTGCATCGATCCTGCCTCGCACCTAGCTATCCTTATTGGGAGGATGGAAACCCGGGCCACCCCAATACATTCACAGCATATTCGGCACCGCGCTTTATGCAATCCATGTTTTTTCGACCGGCAGGGTCCTGTATTAAGTCTTAAATCATTCATCTGCAAGGGTCTAAGTGTCAGGACAGAGGAAGCAGGAGCAGGGGTACGAAACCCGCGTACGGCACCTTGCCCTTGGTCGTCCAAAAGGATTCGCACGCACCATGTAAAATAATCTGCTGACCCAACGCGGCCGTGACTACCCGGCGGTGCGCTCACCAATCCAAAGAGAGAGGCCCCCGCAGCAGCAGCATGGCGCACGGCAACGTTGTTGCAGTACACGTCCCTTCCCGTATGCCCCACGCCCCCCGAGGGTCCCAACGGCCCCCTCTGACATCAGACCTCGATCCCCGCGCCCCCCCACACAGCGCGGCCGATCTCCAGGGATGCTGGCAGACCCCAATCGCCCCCACAGCACCTGCCCACATGCCCCAGGTCCCCCACAGGTCACGCCGCCCCCGTCCGACGGCCCACCTCGAACGCCGCCGCCCCTCGTGCGCGGTGATCGCCGTGCGTCCGAAGCATTCGATGCCATCCCTCCCTATCCCAGACCCCAATCGCCCCCACACCCGGAACACCCACCTTTGGGGAAGCCGCGGCGGCGGCGGCGGTGACGGGTACGGCCATGGGGGACGTCCGGCCAAAGCTCCTGCGCCACTTGTCTAACCACAGCGCCAACCAGCCATCCAGGTGCTCAAGGGCTGCAGCCGTGGTGATGGCCGCCCACGTCGCGGTTGGCCAGTCCAGCCTCCCACGGGGAAGGTGCGCCGGCCGCCTGCCAGCGAGCCCTGCGCTCGCCAGCGAGCGGCCCAGGGGCCGCCACCGCCTGCTGCGCCGCCTGCTGCGCCGCCGCCGCCACGAGCCGCTGCACGACGCACCGGATGCTGTCCGCGAGCCCTGCGCCGCCGCCGCCGTTCCTGAGACCTGCGCATCGATCCAGCGACAGGGCGGGGGAGGCGGGCCGGGGCCTTTGGATGTTAGATCCGGAGGGCAGGACTGGGGACTGGAGAGAGCCCCCCGCAGCAGCAGCATGGCGCACGGCAACGTTGTTGCAGTACACGTCCCTTCCCGTATGCCCCACGCCCCCCGAGGGTCCCAACGGCCCCCTCTGACATCAGACCTCGATCCCCGCGCCCCCCCACACAGCGCGGCCGATCTCCAGGGATGCTGGCAGACCCCAATCGCCCCCACAGCACCTGCCCACATGCCCCAGGTCCCCCACAGGTCCCGCCGCCCCCGTCCGACGGCCCACCTCGAACGCCGCCGCCCCTCGTGCGCGGTGATCGCCGTGCGTCCGAAGCATTCGATGCCATCCCTCCCTATCCCAGACCCCAATCGCCCCCACACCCGGAACACCCACCTTTGGGGAAGCCGCGGCGGCGGCGGCGGTGACGGGTACGGCCATGGGGGACGTCCGGCCAAAGCTCCTGCGCCACTTGTCTAACCACAGCGCCAACCAGCCGACGTTGTGGCGGACGTTGCGGCCGACGTGCGCCATGACCCGTGGTCTCACGTGATGAACAGCTGTTGCTCCTGCGGGGGCGAGGTGGCGGGCGGCGGGAGGGGAGGTGCCACCGGCGTCATGGGGCGCAGGACAGAGGAAGCAGGAGCAGGGGTACGAAACCCGCGTACGGCACCTTGCCCTTGGTCGTCCAAAAGGATTCGCACGCACCATGTAAAATAATCTGCTGACCCAACGCGGCCGTGACTACCCGGCGGTGCGCTCACCAATCCAAAGAGAGAGGCCCCCGCAGCAGCAGCATGGCGCACGGCAACGTTGTTGCAGTACACGTCCCTTCCCATATGCCCCACGCCCCCCGAGGGTCCCAACGGCCCCCTCTGACATCAGACCTCGATCCCCGCGCCCCCCCACACAGCGCGGCCGATCTCCAGGGATGCTGGCAGACCCCAATCGCCCCCACAGCACCTGCCCACATGCCCCAGGTCCCCCACAGGTCACGCCGCCCCGTCCGACGGCCCACCTCGAACGCCGCCGCCCCTCGTGCGCGGTGATCGCCGTGCGTCCGAAGCATTCGATGCCATCCCTCCCTATCCCAGACCCCAATCGCCCCCACACCCGGAACACCCACCTTTGGGGAAGCCGCGGCGGCGGCGGCGGTGACGGGTACGGCCATGGGGGACGTCCGGCCAAAGCTCCTGCGCCACTTGTCTAACCACAGCGCCAACCAGCCGACGTTGTGGCGGACGTTGCGGCCGACGTGCGCCATGACCCGTGGTCTCACGTGATGAACAGCTGTTGCTCCTGCGGGGGCGAGGTGGCGGGCGGCGGGAGGGGAGGTGCCACCGGCGTCATGGGGCGCAGGACAGAGGAAGCAGGAGCAGGGGTACGAAACCCGCGTACGGCACCTTGCCCTTGGTCGTCCAAAAGGATTCGCACGCACCATGTAAAATAATCTGCTGACCCAACGCGGCCGTGACTACCCGGCGGTGCGCTCACCAATCCAAAGAGAGAGGCCCCCGCAGCAGCAGCATGGCGCACGGCAACGTTGTTGCAGTACACGTCCCTTCCCGTATGCCCCACGCCCCCCGAGGGTCCCAACGGCCCCCTCTGACATCAGACCTCGATCCCCGCGCCCCCCCACACAGCGCGGCCGATCTCCAGGGATGCTGGCAGACCCCAATCGCCCCCACAGCACCTGCCCACATGCCCCAGGTCCCCCACAGGTCACGCCGCCCCCGTCCGACGGCCCACCTCGAACGCCGCCGCCCCTCGTGCGCGGTGATCGCCGTGCGTCCGAAGCATTCGATGCCATCCCTCCCTATCCCAGACCCCAATCGCCCCCACACCCGGAACACCCACCTTTGGGGAAGCCGCGGCGGCGGCGGCGGTGACGGGTACGGCCATGGGGGACGTCCGGCCAAAGCTCCTGCGCCACTTGTCTAACCACAGCGCCAACCAGCCATCCAGGTGCTCCAGGGCTGCAGCCGTGGTGATGGCCGCCCACGTCGCGGTTGGCCAGTCCAGCCTCCCACGGGGAAGGTGCGCCGGCCGCCTGCCAGCGAGCCCTGCGCTCGCCAGCGAGCGGCCCAGGGGCCGCCACCGCCTGCTGCGCCGCCTGCTGCGCCGCCGCCGCCACGAGCCGCTGCGCGACGCACCGGATGCTGTCCGCGAGCCCTGCGCCGCCGCCGCCGTTCCTGAGACCTGCGCATCGATCCAGCGACAGGGCGGGGGGAGGCGGGCCGGGGCCTTTGGATGTTAGATCCGGAGGGCAGGACTGGGGACTGGAGAGAGCCCCCGCAGCAGCAGCATGGCGCACGGCAACGTTGTTGCAGTACACGTCCCTTCCCGTATGCCCCACGCCCCCGAGGGTCCCAACGGCCCCCTCTGACATCAGACCTCGATCCCCGCGCCCCCCCACACAGCGCGGCCGATCTCCAGGGATGCTGGCAGACCCCAATCGCCCCCACAGCACCTGCCCACATGCCCCAGGTCCCCCACAGGTCCCGCCGCCCCCGTCCGACGGCCCACCTCGAACGCCGCCGCCCCTCGTGCGCGGTGATCGCCGTGCGTCCGAAGCATTCGATGCCATCCCTCCCTATCCCAGACCCCAATCGCCCCCACACCCGGAACACCCACCTTTGGGGAAGCCGCGGCGGCGGCGGCGGTGACGGGTACGGCCATGGGGGACGTCCGGCCAAAGCTCCTGCGCCACTTGTCTAACCACAGCGCCAACCAGCCGACGTTGTGGCGGACGTTGCGGCCGACGTGCGCCATGACCCGTGGTCTCACGTGATGAACAGCTGTTGCTCCTGCGGGGGCGAGGTGGCGGGCGGCGGGAGGGGAGGTGCCACCGGCGTCATGGGGCGCAGGACAGAGGAAGCAGGAGCAGGGGTACGAAACCCGCGTACGGCACCTTGCCCTTGGTCGTCCAAAAGGATTCGCACGCACCATGTAAAATAATCTGCTGACCCAACGCGGCCGTGACTACCCGGCGGTGCGCTCACCAATCCAAAGAGAGAGGCCCCCGCAGCAGCAGCATGGCGCACGGCAACGTTGTTGCAGTACACGTCCCTTCCCGTATGCCCCACGCCCCCCGAGGGTCCCAACGGCCCCCTCTGACATCAGACCTCGATCCCCGCGCCCCCCACACAGCGCGGCCGATCTCCAGGGATGCTGGCAGACCCCAATCGCCCCCACAGCACCTGCCCACATGCCCCAGGTCCCCCACAGGTCCCGCCGCCCCCGTCCGACGGCCCACCTCGAACGCCGCCGCCCCTCGTGCGCGGTGATCGCCGTGCGTCCGAAGCATTCGATGCCATCCCTCCCTATCCCAGACCCCAATCGCCCCCACACCCGGAACACCCACCTTTGGGGAAGCCGCGGCGGCGGCGGCGGTGACGGGTACGGCCATGGGGGACGTCCGGCCAAAGCTCCTGCGCCACTTGTCTAACCACAGCGCCAACCAGCCGACGTTGTGGCGGACGTTGCGGCCGACGTGCGCCATGACCCGTGGTCTCACGTGATGAACAGCTGTTGCTCCTGCGGGGGCGAGGTGGCGGGCGGCGGGAGGGGAGGTGCCACCGGCGTCATGGGGCGCAGGACAGAGGAAGCAGGAGCAGGGGTACGAAACCCGCGTACGGCACCTTGCCCTTGGTCGTCCAAAAGGATTCGCACGCACCATGTAAAATAATCTGCTGACCCAACGCGGCCGTGACTACCCGGCGGTGCGCTCACCAATCCAAAGAGAGAGGCCCCCGCAGCAGCAGCATGGCGCACGGCAACGTTGTTGCAGTACACGTCCCTTCCCGTATGCCCCACGCCCCCCGAGGGTCCCAACGGCCCCCTCTGACATCAGACCTCGATCCCCGCGCCCCCCCACACAGCGCGGCCGATCTCCAGGGATGCTGGCAGACCCCAATCGCCCCCACAGCACCTGCCCACATGCCCCAGGTCCCCCACAGGTCACGCCGCCCCCGTCCGACGGCCCACCTCGAACGCCGCCGCCCCTCGTGCGCGGTGATCGCCGTGCGTCCGAAGCATTCGATGCCATCCCTCCCTATCCCAGACCCCAATCGCCCCCACACCCGGAACACCCACCTTTGGGGAAGCCGCGGCGGCGGCGGCGGTGACGGGTACGGCCATGGGGGACGTCCGGCCAAAGCTCCTGCGCCACTTGTCTAACCACAGCGCCAACCAGCCATCCAGGTGCTCCAGGGCTGCAGCCGTGGTGATGGCCGCCCACGTCGCGGTTGGCCAGTCCAGCCTCCCACGGGGAAGGTGCGCCGGCCGCCTGCCAGCGAGCCCTGCGCTCGCCAGCGAGCGGCCCAGGGGCCGCCACCGCCTGCTGCGCCGCCGCCGCCACGAGCCGCTGCGCGACGCACCGGATGCTGTCCGCGAGCCCTGCGCCGCCGCCGCCGTTCCTGAGACCTGCGCATCGATCCAGCGACAGGGCGGGGGGAGGCGGGCCGGGGCCTTTGGATGTTAGATCCGGAGGGCAGGACTGGGGACTGGAGAGAGCCCCCCGCAGCAGCAGCATGGCGCACGGCAACGTTGTTGCAGTACACGTCCCTTCCCGTATGCCCCACGCCCCCCGAGGGTCCCAACGGCCCCCTCTGACATCAGACCTCGATCCCCGCGCCCCCCACACAGCGCGGCCGATCTCCAGGGATGCTGGCAGACCCCAATCGCCCCCACAGCACCTGCCCACATGCCCCAGGTCCCCCACAGGTCCCGCCGCCCCCGTCCGACGGCCCACCTCGAACGCCGCCGCCCCTCGTGCGCGGTGATCGCCGTGCGTCCGAAGCATTCGATGCCATCCCTCCCTATCCCAGACCCCAATCGCCCCCACACCCGGAACACCCACCTTTGGGGAAGCCGCGGCGGCGGCGGCGGTGACGGGTACGGCCATGGGGGACGTCCGGCCAAAGCTCCTGCGCCACTTGTCTAACCACAGCGCCAACCAGCCGACGTTGTGGCGGACGTTGCGGCCGACGTGCGCCATGACCCGTGGTCTCACGTGATGAACAGCTGTTGCTCCTGCGGGGGCGAGGTGGCGGGCGGCGGGAGGGGAGGTGCCACCGGCGTCATGGGGCGCAGGACAGAGGAAGCAGGAGCAGGGGTACGAAACCCGCGTACGGCACCTTGCCCTTGGTCGTCCAAAAGGATTCGCACGCACCATGTAAAATAATCTGCTGACCCAACGCGGCCGTGACTACCCGGCGGTGCGCTCACCAATCCAAAGAGAGAGGCCCCCGCAGCAGCAGCATGGCGCACGGCAACGTTGTTGCAGTACACGTCCCTTCCCGTATGCCCCACGCCCCCCGAGGGTCCCAACGGCCCCCTCTGACATCAGACCTCGATCCCCGCGCCCCCCCACACAGCGCGGCCGATCTCCAGGGATGCTGGCAGACCCCAATCGCCCCCACAGCACCTGCCCACATGCCCCAGGTCCCCCACAGGTCCGCCGCCCCCGTCCGACGGCCCACCTCGAACGCCGCCGCCCCTCGTGCGCGGTGATCGCCGTGCGTCCGAAGCATTCGATGCCATCCCTCCCTATCCCAGACCCCAATCGCCCCCACACCCGGAACACCCACCTTTGGGGAAGCCGCGGCGGCGGCGGCGGTGACGGGTACGGCCATGGGGGACGTCCGGCCAAAGCTCCTGCGCCACTTGTCTAACCACAGCGCCAACCAGCCGACGTTGTGGCGGACGTTGCGGCCGACGTGCGCCATGACCCGTGGTCTCACGTGATGAACAGCTGTTGCTCCTGCGGGGGCGAGGTGGCGGGCGGCGGGAGGGGAGGTGCCCACCGGCGTCATGGGGCGCAGGACAGAGGAAGCAGGAGCAGGGGTACGAAACCCGCGTACGGCACCTTGCCCTTGGTCGTCCAAAAGAATTCGCACGCACCATGTAAAATAATCTGCTGACCCAACGCGGCCGTGACTACCCGGCGGTGCGCTCACCAATCCAAAGAGAGAGGCCCCCGCAGCAGCAGCATGGCGCACGGCAACGTTGTTGCAGTACACGTCCCTTCCCGTATGCCCCACGCCCCCCGAGGGTCCCAACGGCCCCCTCTGACATCAGACCTCGATCCCCGCGCCCCCCCACACAGCGCGGCCGATCTCCATTGCAGCATGATATAAATGACAGGGGGGGCATGCCCCTCCAGGAAAACGATTGCCACGGCTGTTTTGCTCCCTAGCCACATATACTAGCCCCAACCTTCCCCTTACCATCCGCTACTGCCCCGAGACCGTGGGTTCACGTTAAAGCGCGCTGCAGTGAGTGCGACACACACAGCCCCGAGGTGCAGCATGCTTCCGGTGTCTAATGTACGTACCCCGAGCCCAACTCGGAGCAATCCTTACATCCGAAATCCCTAATTCAGTCATGTGTGCAATGTATGCTTCCACTTATGGGAAGGCGCATGCTCGACATCTCATTCCAGCACGGAACGGCCGGCATCGGGTGAATTTAAAACCCTAACCCTAAACCCTAACCCACGTTGGCCCCGAACAGTTGATCTTCTGCATGTACACTGAAGTAGCATTCAATTTCTTCGGCACTGTTCAGTGGCGACGAGAACCGCTCCGCGACAGGGCCGGAGTCTAGGTCCTGCAAGGCTTTAATGAGTACGCACCGCAGGTGTTCGTTAATAGTGGCCTGCGGTCTTGGTGGGCCTTTGACCGCTCGTCCGTTGGGGTCTCTGCTGTACCTCAGGAGGAGCCGCGCGACGTCTTCAGCAAAGCCGCCCTGGGCCGCGAGGCTTCTGTGAACCTCGGGGTAGGTCGTCGCTGCGTGGTGATAGCGCTTTCGCAGGGTATCAAGGCGTTGCATGCTGAGTGTCCCCACACATTTCCCTCTTGGGTCATAGACGAAGGCCGTTGCGTCGTCGGTCGTATTGCCATCAGCTGTGCGCCGGCCCAGCTGTATCTGGTACCGCCCCGTGGGTTGCGTGTCCGTGTACGGGTTACACGGCGAAGCCTCAAAGGTAGTGTTCGCGCGGATGAGTCGTGCGCGGTGTGCGTGGTCCAGGGGAGGCGGGTCCCATCGGCCTTGCCGCTGCTGGTTCGTGAGGGCGGTGTCGCGGGGCTTGGTGTACACCGAGCGGGGAGCCGCGCTGCGCAGCTGTTTCTGCTTAAACCTAGCCAGGGCGTCTGGTCCGCTCGGCAGCCTCTCCAGATGTGCCGCGGGGATGTCTGACGGTTCCCACACCGCCCGTCGGAAGTAACGGTCCATCCGGGTGCCGTAGAGCCCCGTCACCGGCAGGAGCTGTTTCGGCACGTACCCCATGCTTTTGTACGCGTCGGCAACTGACATCGGGATGATTGTGTCGTTCCATCGGACTGTGTAGTACTGTTCATGTGTCGCTGCTGATTTGCCCGTCCCGACTTTCTGCTTCTTGGAGGATTTCGCGCTTGTGGGTGCGACTCGTTTAGAGATTGGGCCCGCGAGGACCTCGGCGATGTCCTCCGCTTCATTGTACAGGTCGTATACTAATTGCTGCTGTCCCGTGGTGTCCTCGGCTTTGCCCTTTCCAGACTTCCAGGGGATACAGTTTTGGAGGATCTGCTTCGAGCGACTTGCCATTGTGGCCGCCACCACTGGGGGTTAAGATGCTCCTGATGTGGCGTCGGTGCTGGCGACACTGTGTACGGTCCGGATGTTCGCGGCTCGTCGCCGAGTTCCACCTCTACAGCAGTCATTAGATCGGCGTCCTCGGCGCCATCGCTCCTCCGAGCGCGGGGCGCCGCTGGTGTGTCATCAAGCCCTTTGCTGGCGAGGTACGCTAGGACAGGGTTTGGAGATTCTGTGCCCTTCTCCGCGTCTAGCCTGGGGGCCGTCCTGATACACGGTGTTTCACGGGTTATTGGGTTCGGGGTGGCCGCGGTCCTTGTGCGACGGGTCCTTGCAGGGTGCCAAGGCTGGGCACGCATTTGCGTGTGTCCTGCCGCAGCGCGGCCATGACTCGCGCCGTGTTTCCATGCATGAGGTGCGGTGTTCAGGAGTGGGATCATGCAGCTGCACTCTGTGGATAGCCGCGTTTTCTGTTCCGACCGCCTTGTTATCACAACATGTGTTGTTGTTGATGAAGTCTAGTTGCCTTTGTCGAAGTGAGCTCTTGCGCTTGCACCCAACTCGCTCGGCTTCCGCAGGCATATCCAGCGGTGGTGACGCTTCGGACTCCGGTGTATTTGCCGGCGACGTGGCCTTCTGACGGATCCTTGTCGCGGTCGCACTCCACACAACTGGTGCGTTGCGGCTGACGTGCGGGTCAAGGGATGGCGTTATGACCGGTGTGGGAAGGCTCGATTTGTGCTTTAGGCCGGTGAATGTCGGGTTATCCGGGATCTCACGGAGCTTCCTGTCTTCCAGCGGCATCGCAGACGTCCATTTGCGCGGGTCGTGCCTGCACGAGTGTGGGGCTTCGGGCATTGGGAGCTGACGGCCAGACTCAGTCTGTTCAGCGATACCTTGTGCCGGTGCTGCACCTTAACCCGGGGAAGAGTTTTTTGAAGCTCAGCGGTCGTGATCAGGTGCCGTTTGGTGTTCTTATCTATAAGTGAGTGCATATCAAGACCCAGCTCTGTCAGCGGGAGCAAGAGCCTGTACGGCAGAATCTCTTCACGCGATTCCTGCTCGGCGCGTTGACGGCGGTGGCTGCCGCCATAAGTGTGTTCAGGGAGGTGTTGTACGGCCTGCCTTTATCGGTCACCACGATGCCGTGGTCGCGGGCGAGCATGAGTTGCTTCAGAGTCGTGTAGAAGCTGCTTTCGCGCCTCAGCGTGTGCATCCTGGTATCGGCGGCTAACTGACACTGCAGTTCCAGCATGGCTCTTGTCACAACGCCGAGCCGTCCCTCGTCGTTTAGGGAGAGAATCAGGGCGCGCGTTGCAGTGCGCGCATAGATCGGTAGCAGGGATCCTACCCCAGTCCGTATTGCTCGGCTGGTAATAGCACAGCGCGCGTGGGGAAGCTGGATGGCAGCCCGTAAACAGCGGCGGGCGATGCGGTGCGATCATCGCATCCAGGAGTCGTACATCGTTTGGGTATACGCCATGGTGGGAAAGCTGTATGTCACCACTGTTTGGATACAGCTCTGTATAATCCTTATACACTGATCTGGCGTCGCCATGGAGCCTTGTAATAAGTCTCCCTTATCCCGTACTGCTTCGCAGACATGAGTCATTTGGCGCTCCAGTTGAGAGTCATCGTTATAAGCACCCCAAGGTACTTATATGGTTCGGTGGGGAGATGTACGGCCGGATCACTGATTTTGACTTTCGCGTCAAGAGCCGCTTTGAGCGTGCGTTCACATGTCGGTCCATTCAGACCGCGGTCGGACCATGCCTTGCGGTGCAGGATGCCCGTCACAGCGCATTTCGAGTGATTCACTTGTAGACCCGCCCACTGGGAGTACAGGCTAATCTTGTCGCACTGTGTCTGCAGGTCCCGCGTGGTGTTGGTCAGCACCGCAAGATCGTCAGCATAAGCAGCCGAGCTGCAGTGGTAGCGGGCGTTCAGGTCATCTGAGAGGCATCCGTACTGGTGCCCTCGCCCGCCAACGTGGAGCCATCGTAGGAGGGGCTCAAGAAAGATGATGAAGAGCACTGGTGAAAGTGTATCCCCCTGGACCGTGCCTCTTTCGATTTGGATTGGCGCTGTGGTACCGTGTTCTGTCCGTATGCTTGTACGGGCCTGACTGTAGAGGTTGCGGACGACACAGATAAGGTCGTCTGGCAGCCCAAGGTCGTACATGATTTGAAGCAGCAGGTCATGGTTGATCGTGTTGAAAGCCGAGGAGAAGTCCACGTAGAGGACGTACAGGTCATTCCGCGTGAGCCCGGCATCTTCGATTGTGGAGCAGGTTCTGGATTTGCCGCTCTGTGTTTCTGTATCGAAGGAAGCCTTCTTGGGCCTCGCTAAACAGGGCCAGCTCCGGTGCGACGTCTCCGATAGACACCGTGATGAGGCTGGTCCAGAGCTTATACAGCGTATTTGCTAGGGCGATGGGTCTCTTGTTCTTTAGGAGGAGCCCATCACCAGGTTTAGGGAGTAGCACCGTGACAGACTCTGTCCAATCCTTCGGCGTGTGAGATTTGACCCACATAACTTTCATGAGGTCGTGGATGGTGGCCTGTAGGGTGTCGGGCAGCGCCTTGAGGAGTTCATTAGGGAGGCCGTCGGGTCCCGGCGTTTTGTTTCGGGCTAAGTGCTGTATGCATCTGCTGTAGTTAAAAGGGTCAGCGATGCTGCTCAGCAGTACGTGGTCGTCGGCCTTCTTCGGGCTGGTGAGGTGGAAGCTGTCTGGCGCCGTGCCCTGGAGGAACGGGTACGTCCTGGGTGCCTCCTCCGGTCGGTACTGTCCAGTTTTCGGTGTGCCTATCGTGGCAGCCTGGGTTTTGAAGTATTCATGTACGGCATCAAGGATGGATTCGGGTTCTGTGCAAACTCCCCGAGGTGGATGTCTTACGCGGGCAGCCCTTGTTCAAGCTCATCCTTGCTGAATATGGCTTGGTGGGCTCGTCGTGGCCGAGTTGCAACCAGATGTTGGCGGCGGCGTTTCGCAGCAGCAATGTTTTTTCTTGCGCTCGATGGTCAGTGCTTGCCTTATCTGGGTGCCAATTCGGCGAATTGCGTCGCGAAGGCGTGCACCAGGGCGGCGAGTTGCGTCCGCGGGTGCGTGTCCCGCGGTTGTCTGTCTGGGTCGGCTCCCTCCACGGTCGTTCCATTGTGTTCGACTGGTTGAGGCTCCAAAACAAGTCTGGTTTCGCACTTCTGCTTCGTATTGGTGTTTAAGCTGCACATGTTCCCGGTGCAGACGTTGCATGCATCTGCTGACTGTGCGCTTAGGGTGTATTTTTCCCGTGTTAGGTGGCTTCTGCGGGCACATACCAAATAGGATGGCAAGCCCTTTGTTGAGGGTCACTTGCAGCATCACGCGCGCAACTTCCACGTTGGTCCTCTCCACGCTCTCAAGGGATCGCAGCGTCGACATGAGATGTGTCACCGTTGTGTTGATGGGATCAGCGGTGTGTTTCGCCAGGCCGTTCTCAATCTCGCGGACTGCGGGGCATGATAATCGTGAAGCGCAGCGATGTCGGATGTGAGTGTGGCGTCCATGCGTGTCTGTGCGGCGCGGATTGTGGCACGTGGGACCGGCAGGATGACGTTTTTCCATTTTGCATCAGCGTGGTCTTCGGCTTCTTGGGTGGCGCACGTGGGTATTGTGGCGTCCCACAGGCGGATTTCATCAGTTGGTAGCCGGGTGTGCACGGGCCTGTGGTCGAACTGGCCGGCAGCCACGGACACACTGCTGTACGCCAGGGTTTTATTCGTACTGACTGTGGTTTGAAGTTTTACGCTGAGTTGTGTCGCGGGGCACAGCAGGATGTTGTCTATCCGGCTGCTGTGTATGCGGTGTCCGTCGGCCCACTGGTCGAAGGACATTTGGTGGGGAGTTGATTCTCAGGTGCGGGCCTGAGCGCGTTTTCCGTGACGAACTTGGCGTGTAGCCGGTCGGCGCTATCAAGCACGCCGGTACTCCTTTCTTCTGCTGCTCCAACCGTTGAAATCCCCGGCCAGCACGACGTGCTCTCCGTTTGCCTTAGCTACTTTCAGCACCATTCTGCAATGCGCATAAATGGCATTCCGGGTCCCGGTGTCTTCTGGGCAGTAGATCCCAAGGATGTTGAGGGGCGTGCTCATGGGGGTTGAGATCTTGCAATGACACAGGTGGCCTTGTAGCGGCGGCGGCTGGACATAAGTGACGTTGCCTGAGCGGCTGTAGCGACCGCTAATCGCCACTGCGACGCCTGCGGAGTACCGCGCCTTTCCGGCACTGCGCGGTTTAGAGCTGCAGTGAAGTCGGTAGCCCTGCGGTTCCCTGCGCAGGCATCTTTAATCCACGCTGTACGGTTTCCGGTTTTCGTTTCTGTCAGGACAAGGATGTCTGCATCCCAAGTTCTTAGGTTGCAAATCGTACTGAGAAGGTTGGTTGCCAGACCTCGTACGTTATGTGTGACGATGTGGGCGTACCGGTGTTCGGTCTGGGGGTTTGAACTGGTGGATATCGGGGTGACGCGCTGCCTTCGTCGCACACTGGCATGGCAGATGGTCTAGGGCGTTGCGTGCTGCCGTTGGTTTCTGTCTGTGCGGCGGTTTTGCTCGTGTCCGTGGTATCATGAGCCGCGTCCGGGTCTGGGTGTTGTCGCTTGTTCGCCTTGCGCCGGAGAAGGTCTACAACCGTGAGCGGTTTACGTCGTTTCGCGCCAGCTTCTTCGCGCTGCTGGTCTTGCTTGTCTCGTTTTCGCGTCGTCGGGGCCCCGGGCGGGGCACGTGTTGCTTTGGACCTGTGCTGGTATGCGGCATCGGTAGGTGCACCGTCACATGCAGGAGGTTACCATCATCGGTCTGTCTACCCCTCTCGTTCACTTGGGCGTCAACTGGGGCGCAGTTTGCGGTTTCCCTGGCTGTCTGCGCGTCTGCCTGGCGGCCTGGGGGGTTGTACGGCTCATGTTGGCCCGCTGTTTTGTAAGGTGGGTCGTTGCCCGTGACATCGGCTCAAGGTTATGCCGATGTCGGGTACCATCGTGTGCGAAGGTCGCCAAATTTCGGGTGGCTGGAGTTCTCGCAGCTCGACGTGTGTTTGGACGGGTGGAGCTATTGTGTCGCATCTCCAGGTAGTACACGGCACCCCGGCCACGGGGCCAACCTGTCGTAATCCTTTGCGGTCCGGGCTCCATAGAGTCGATGGTGTACCAGGCCCCTTGGTGGTACCGGACGGCGATTGCGTGGGATGGGTTTTCAAGGTGCACCGTGAAGCCCCAGTCGCGCGTGTGCGGAGGCAGGTGTTCAAGCAGAGTGTCCAGTCGGTCGTTGGGCCTAGAGTGAATCCGCTGGACACCGTCGCGACGTGGTGGTCGGAGAGGATTTCTCCGTTCGGTTTCTGTACGACAGCGCCGTATCGCAGATAGTGGTTCAGCACGATCGTCGAGAAGAAGCCCGTGCGGTGGTCAAATCCTCCTTTCCATAGATTTGCTGCGCCTGTTTTCCGTGTCTCCACGAGTGTGCGTACATTGCACGGCAGTATCCTAGTAC